>JAWDGP010004442.1:220000-245000 GCA_033675545.1 Elysia crispata
GGAGGCATAGGGCAATAACTGTGGGATCATGTGATGATTTCAACAAGATTTATCTCAAGAGCCTCAAAGATCACATCTTAACTTTGCTGCGTGTATGATAACCCCAGCCGTTTTTTTTTTTTTTTTTTGTTGTTTTTTGTACAACATACATAAATAGCTACTTGGCCTTCTACTCCACGTTAAAAGGGAAAATCCGCATATGACTATTCCAGGCAACTTAGAAACGTGTGGCTGGCTGACAGCTTGATACAACCTTGATAGCTCACAAAGTTGACTCTTGGAAAGGCCCACAGAACAACGTTTCCACCCTTTACTTGGATTCCATAACTTTTGCTGCTTTCCCTCGTCTGTCTATTCTAGGTATTTGTTGAAGTCTTTCATCAGCTACCAACGAGGTCTTTATGGATGCTGTATGCTACAGTTAAAAAAAAAAACAGTAAAGAACGAACAAAACAAAATTCCCTTCAAAACTGATTAAAACGAGTTTTACCTAATTCCTTACCATAGCATCTCGTCAAGGCAGAATATTGCATAGTAGCTGCGTTCTGTTTTTATGGCTGTTTTTTTTTTTCTTTTTTCTTTTTAGATTTCTTACATCTTCCTCTGTACTGTGTTTAAAGACCTCTCTTCGAAACGAAGACCTCTCCGACCTCCTCGACCTTCCTGACCTTTCCGACCTCAACCTCCCCGACCTTCCCGACCTTCCTGACCTTTCCGACCTCAACCTCTCCGACATTCCCGACATTCCTGACTTTTCCGACCTCAACCTTTCCGACACTACCGACCTTCTAGACCTTCTCGACCTTCTTGACCTTTCCGACCTCGACCTCGACCTCCTCGACCTTCCTGACCTTTCCGATCTAGTCCTCCCCGAGCTTCTCGACCTTCCTGACCTTTCCGACCTCAACCTCTCCGACATTCCCGACCTTCCTGGCTTTTCCGACCTCAACCTTTCCGACATTCCCCACCTTCCTGGCTTTTCCGACCTCAACCTTTCCGACATTCCCGACCTTCCTGGCTTTTCCGACCTCAACCTTTCCGACATTCCCGACCTTCCTGGCTTTTCCGACCTCAACCTTTCCGACATTCCCGACCTTCCTGGCTTTTCCGACCTCAACCTTTCCGACATTCCCGACCTTCCTGGCTTTTCCGACCTCAACCTCTCCGACATTCCCGACCTTCCTGGCTTTTCCGACTTCAACCTTTCCGACATTCCCGACCTTCCTGACCTTTCCGACCTCGACCTCCCTGACCTTCTTGACCTATCCGACCTCGACCTCCTTGACGTTTCCGACCTTCCGGACCTTCCCGACCGGCACCTGACGAAAAAGTAAAAAAAAACAAAAAAACAAAAAAAACAAAAACAGAAGGATGTTACGTTATCTCTATAAATTACAGGTATGTTTGATTCTAACCCAGTGATTTCTGCTGTTCCTCCATGTTCAGGCAGCCTTTGCGAAACCTGTATTCGACAACAAATTGTTACAATCTCAAGAAACATTTAATCATAGCTGTGGAATGAAGTTATGCACTAAGTGATTTCGATAATTACACCATGAAAATCAGTCATGAACTGATTGCTGGAGTTTGTGTTTTACCCGCTACTTTGTTAGTGATTCCATCACCTGAGGGTATCACAAACTAGATCGATACTCCGGTAATTAAAAACTTGATTTTTTTCTTGGTTGTAAGTTAATTAATGAAACACGAGTAGAAATTGATTAAATGGGTATAACTGTATATCGCACAGATACGTTGCATCATCTATTTCGAAAAAAAAAGGAGATTATTATTAGTATTATTATTTTTTTTTTTTGGCCGGGGGTGGGGAGAGATGGGTTGGGTGGAGGTATGAGCTAAGGGAAGTGAGAGGAGGAGACAGAATTAGATAGATAGAGAGAGAGAGAGAGAGAGAGAGAGAGAGAGAGAGAGAGAGAGAGAGAGAGAGAGAGAGGGAGAGAGAGAAAGATAGGAGAGAATTAGCTTTTAAAAGAGGATAATAATTTTAAAGACAGAAAATTTTCTATACCTCTTTCTCCTTGTTTCTCACCTTTTCCCTATCTCTCGCTCTCGCTCTCTCTTTTGTCGCCTCTCTTTCTCTGTATGTTAATCTTTTTCTATAACACACTCTCAGCCAGTGCTTTTAACACGAAGCACCATTTGCGGCCACAACAGACCAGACACTATTATTAAAATTGATAAATTAAAAGCTCAGGTTTCCACTTGAGCTTAGACAAAACTTTGAAAAAAAAATATCTTTGCAGTGATCTAAATCATCCAGCCATATCCTACACATTATATTACCCCTGTATATCCTTTCATTCTGATTTTACCGCGGGAGACCGTTCCATTGAAAACATATATATATATATATATATATATATATATATATATATATATACATATACACAAATAACAGTCAGTTCAGAGAGCTTAAGCCAAGAAAATGAGGGGATAATATGCGAAAATACAATTTCTTTATCTGGGCTTTACTAGTACACATTTAGACAAAAAGTCAGTCTGTCTTCAACGAAGTGAAGAAACTTTGTTTACCGTGTTCTCCGAAGGTGACGGGTAATTACTGTAAATAATGCAAGAGAAGAATTCGAATGTCGCTTCATTCATAACGTGGTCTAGACATGAAGACAACGACCTTAGAGCTGACTGAATTTGGCCAGCTCTCTCATCAACCTTCACAAGAACTTGGTTGGGCTGGTGACCTGGGTACAACTCAGTCGTGACGTCAGCGGCAAGGCTATCGGGTTATTCTTGGACGTTAAGTGAGGCATGTCTATAAGCTGAGCCGATTTAAAAAAAAAAAAATTAATAGCCACTTGCTATAGCAGAATCTTCAAGGTTTAAATAGAAGCCCATTCATTGAAAGCAAGACCAGGTCATACTTTGAAAATTCCAGACTTTTTGCTTTTCACTGCTGCCTTACTTCTTCATTCATTGTGTTGGGTCACGTGTTGCTGACTCCTAGGCATGACATGCATGACACAGATCTAAGTGCTCATCGAAATCAATGGACTTAGAACCTTGACTCCTAGGCATGACATGCATGACACAGATCTAAGTGCTCATCGAAATCAATGGACTTAGAACCTTGACTCCTAGGCATGACATGCATGACACAAATCTAAGTGCTCATCGAAATCAATGGACATAAAACCGTGCCGCAAATTGAGGAGATCTTTCTTCCGTCTGACGGAGGCAGCTCATCCGATCGGCGCCAATTTGGACTTTCTTTCTCTCCTCCGTTCTTCACAAGCCAAGCAGCGAACTTGACGTGCTGAAGACACACAGACGGGCTATTCTTAGAAAGGTCAGTCTGTGAACTAACAGTTCTACAAACCAACTTCAAACTTTACGTCACAGAGTAGACTTTGAGTAACAAACTTATTGTCAACCGGCCGCTTGCCGCGATGGTATCTGATTCAGATGTCGAGTGTACGGGTCTCCACCACCACCGCCACTGAAAGGGCAGTGGCTCAAGCCCAGCCCACAACACACGGTGCTATATTGACTGGAGGAGGAGTACATGAAGCGATGTGTCTCACATCCATTTCCAACACAAGTATTTCTCTTTCTTAATGGCAGTTTCTAGTTTAGTTGTGAACAGAAATTGCAAGATTGCAATTTACAAACCAGACATTAACAATAAGGTCTGAGGTCTGATTGTCCCCATGCAAGGCTCTGAGAAAGACGGACGGCGCGTGAAACCAGTGACAGCCAGCTACCAGGTCTTGCCATGTGAAAAGCCAGTTTGGAACGGAACTATAATACATTGAAGTTCTCTGTTGTGTTTTGTTTGTTAAGTCTTGTCTGTGTCCGGAGTTAATGAGGCGGAACTAAACAGGTGCGAGAGTCTTGCTTTAAGTTAACATTCCGATGTGTGCGAGGACATTATTTAACGGTCGAGAGAATTTACCGACCTGAGGAAATACATTGTAGCTCAGCAGGTCTGCTAGTAGAGGTAGCCTTTACATCCACAACACGGGTGGCTGGCTGTTAACATTGGTGGGGGGAACACTGTAAAAAAAAAAAAGTAAAGAAATAGAAATGCAAGCTAGAAAATTTAAACCCAGATGAAGGATACAAAACAGTGAAACAAAACAAAAAAGACAAACCGGAAAAGCAAAAAAAAAAAAAAAAAAAAAAAAATTTAAAAAAAATTAAAAAGAAGAAAAAGAAAAAAAAAAGAAAAGCAGAATGGTTATTTCCAAGACAGATCCAAGGCTGAAGCTACAGGCTCAGTCTGGAGAGGCGAGGTTTTTTTATGTTTATGTGTGTGTGTGTGTGTGTCTCTGTTTGTTGCTGTTTTTTTTTCACTCACGATTTTTCTGTTCTTTTCTAGTTTTCTTCTTTTTATTTCTACCTTCTACTGCGGGATCTTTCCCGTCAGTGCGGAATCTGTGTGACCGACAGCCTGTGGTTGGGGTGGTTCTGTGGTTGTCACTTACTGGTTGGGAGGTGCACCTGGTGCGCGATCCGCTAAAGGCGGCAGTACATGGAGGAGATGAACTTATGAAGCTTATAACTCGTACAGTTGATTTTTAAAGAGAGACGGCAAGTTTCCTCTCTCAAAGGCAATGTTAGAAACGTCAACGTCTTTTGTGAGGCTAGCGTGGAACAAGCCGGCTACATGACTACATGTATCCGATGTAGGTGACACAAACACAAATCTAACAGGACTTGCCAAAGGCGGCAGTACATGGAGATGAACTTATGAAGCTTATAACTCGTACAGTTGATTTTTAAAGAGAGACGGCAAGTTTCCTCTCACACCGGTAATGTTAGAAACATCACCGTCTTTTGTGAGGCTAGCGTGGAACAAGCCGGCTACATGTAGGCGATGTATGTACTAGGTCACACAAACACAAATCTAACAGGACTTGCTGATATCGGCTGTACACTATCAAGCTTCAACTGACAGGATTCGGCCTTCGCCGGCATAACATTGTCTGAGTTGTTGGGATGGAGAAATATAAGATGAAAGACATTCCTGTTCTGATAGCGCGCATGTTGGTCTTGGATTGTTGGGCAGTAGATTTATATTGATCAAACTATCTTGGACCTTTCCAACACTATAAGGCAGTAAATCTTAATCCTTAAAAGGATATTCAAAATGTGGTATGTGCTGACTTATCAACCCGTCTGGTAGACTCAAAGTTCAAGGTTATTGCGTGGGTCTGGAGACACTGTTGTTGCCTGCACTATTGTTATCGTGTGGCCTTGTCTCTCCCAGGTTTTACGACTTGTGCAGATCCTAGACCTGGGGCTTAGAGCCATTAGCTGTCCAGATCATACCGCAGACTTGCAGACACATAGGGCCGACAGCATGGATTTCTTCTGTCTGTCTATCCGTCTGTAACTTTCTGTCTCTGTTCCCCCCCCCCTTCCCACATACACGTGTTCTCTCTCTCTCTCTCTCTCTCTCTCTCTCTCTCTCTCTCTCTCTCTCTCTCTCTCTCTCTCTCTCTCTCTCTCCGCTTTGAAAAGGTCTTGTGTTAACTATGGAAACTTTGTTCATACTTTTGATACAGCTAATAAAGTGGTTGAGTTTATGAAGCCGGTAAAGATTTTCTGAAAGATTTAGGTTACTGCCCATATCTGTATCTCAACCATACGGATAGAAGTAGATTTTAGCCTGGGGTATAATCATAGCCATAAATCAAACTTGAGTCGCCCCGCAACTTCTGCTCCACACACTCACCGATTTAAGACTGAATTACATGTATACAGTTTGATTCTCTGATATAGCTCGTCTATAATAATGTGGCTAAATGAGTTGTGTTTATGAACTCTGGGATCACAGTGAACCAGAAATGATAAGGTTTTTCAATGAAGCCATTTTTTTTCTCAAAGATATTGTCGGCATTGGAAACTTCCGAAAGTAGGTCAGAATCGAGTAGGAGATGACCTGAATATGCCACCTAGGACTACAGTTCGTTGCGGTTTGAACCAACACTAAAAATCCTTGAGTTCCTGAGGATGGAAGCTTCCCTTCACAACTGGTGCCCAACCCAAACATCAGACAGTTGTCAATCTGTTGGCTTCATCCTCCTTATAAAGAGTCCATTGTTGTGTGCGATATTGTTAGGATATTATCCACAGTGATGTCGTCAGCTCAACTGTGCCAATAACTGATGTTATTTACATTCCTCCACAGCTACTGCTGCTGTAATATTTGTCCCTACCTCTACTAATATGAGTACTACTACTACTACTACTACTACTACTACTACTACTACTACTACTACTACTACTACTACTACTACTACTACTACTACTACTACTACTACTACTACTACTACTACCACTACTACTACTACTACTACTACTACTACTACTACTACTACTACTACTACTACTACTACTACTACTACTAAAACAACAACAACAACTACTACTACTACTACTACTACTACTACTACTACTACTACTACTACTACTACTACTACTACTACTACTACTACTACTACTAACCAATATAAACTTGCCACACCGTTACATCATATCACTATACAGAGTCTACATTTTGTCGTTGTACTATGATTGTATTCTTCTTCATCGTTTCGTTGACCTATGAGAACGTCACCCAGTCTCTGGTGTCATTAACTTAACACGCTGATGACCGTGAAGCCATGGCGGTATGGACTTGTCTCGCCACACAAGAAAAACACGTGGATATAATCCATGCTCGAACTGTTCCCACATCTTTTTGTTTCGCCACGTCAAAAAGTTCAACGAAACTTACTGAGCAAGGTTACCGCATTATTGAAACCACCAGCAGTAGTTTGTGTTTTGCGACAAATCGCCCTTCCCACCTCCCAATTATCTTTGAGCGTATTGTTTAGCTACGAACTGCCTCACGGGGGTTGCTGGTTGCCAAAGATCTCATTGGATGGACAGTATATATCAAGCAAGCTACCAATCTATCCGACTTTCTAGAACGTAATCCACACGAAAAACACGATGTTCAAAATAGTTTTAGAAGTGAATCAAACAGTCTGGCCAATCATTTGATTTGGCATCGAAGTCAGGAATTCCGGGCTCAAGATTTCCCGCCACTAGAGTTGAGCCCTCCTTTCAGCTTGGGTAACTTCCGCTGTGGATTACGAGTCTCCGTAGTTTCTCAGTGAATGTTATCTGGGGATCGTCACTCATGTAGGCTCTGTAATTATCTGCTTATCGATTATATATGATCATTCGGCCCAAGACATTTGGACAATGGTAGCAATTGTCTTAGCACGCCGGAGCCAAGTAGGCAACTACTCTAGCTGGCTGGCGGCATTGACGACTGCTGCAGCTCGCTGGTATATGCGTCCTCTCTCTCTCTCTCTCTCTCTCTCTCTCTCTCTCTCTCTCTCTTTCTCTATCTCCCTCTATCTTTCTGTCTGTCTATCGCAGTTTTCTGTGACACGTTCTCTTGTTAAATCTTTCTTACGCCCCTTCCCTAATCTTTCTTCCTGTCAGCCTTTCCCTAACTCTCTCTCTCTCTCTCTCTCTCTCTCTCTCTCTCTCTCTCTCTCTCTCTCTCTCTCTCTCTCTCCATCTATCTCTGTCTCCCTCTGTCTATGAAGCGAACCCTGTCGTCATAATACTGTCTTGTTTTCTTCCACCTGGCTAAATCAATCTTAGGTGCTTTCATGTTGACCTACATAATACCACGACTCACAAGGTCCTGGCTCGTACGAACACATTCGTTTTGCTACATCTTCCCCTCTCTATATCTAGGAAACCTGAAAACTGTTGTCTATGTTTTCTCTCCCTCTCCCTTTCCGACTATCTTATTCTTCTGTCTTCAACCCAATTATCCTTTTCCCTTTTTCCCTGTGCGTGTCCCGTCGTGGAGTCTGTATGTCTGTGTGTCTGTGTGTCTGTCCCGGGCTGCACTCCCCCTCCCACCTGACTGCCCCAGATTCCCCCTGACCGCCCGTTCTTTGACTCTACCACCAACTCACGTCGGTTTGAATGGCAGGTAATAGGCCGCGCCGCTAGGCCAGCCGTAATGTTTCCGCGGTTTTCTCAGCTCTGTTTACATACCTTTCACTAAGATGTTTCCGCTAACAGGGGACCCTCCAGCTCGGGATCAGGGGAGAAGGAGGACCCGGGGATCACAGGCCGCACGTTATTTTTGGTGGAGGCCAAAATACTGCAGGGCTGTTAGAATAGTGTCGAAAACACAAGAAACGGTTCTTATTGGACGTTGATAATAACCCCAGGCTTAGGGGTCCGCTTCTAGCGAGCAGGAGGAAGATAGAGAGGCGAAGAGAGTGACAGGGATAGAAAGAGGTGAAGAGTACGATAGAGGGAGAAATAGCGGATGAAAATGAGACAGACGCAGGGCGCGAGGAAGACAGTGAGACAGACTGGCAGACAGACCAGAAAACAAACTGAGATAAAAACAATCAAAGGCAAGAAAAGACGCAGAAAAACTTGGGGGGGGGGGGGGGAGGGGGGAGGGGCGTTAGGGAGAAACTGTCTGTGGTTGAAAAATACGAACAAGGATGAGACAGAGAGGGGCAAGTTAGTTGACAACAGCTGTTCGAAAAAAAACCTCCCAAAAACCCTCTTTCTGCAGCATGTAGCATGCAGCATGTATGTGTATGTGTCAGTGTTATCTTCTGTCAGGGAACAGCAGGCCAAGTGCACACATGACTAATATCTGACATGAAAACAAAAATAATCCACATCTGAATGACATCAAAGGCCATTGATAATCAATCATTTTCTCACACTTTACTCTGGCGATAACCAGACGGAACAATTATAATAATCTGTGTTAACCGGTTAATTTTTGTAATAATGATCTGTTCAAGTGCGAATTCGGGTAAACAAGTTTAATTTTTATATCTAATTCGACTTTAAACTCATGGATAATTCATGACATGATTATGAACAACGTGTACCCTCAAACCAGATTCTGGTGCCCCATATAGATTCCCAGGCAGGCATGCTTTAACATTTGCAATAATAATTTATTATAATTCCTAAATGCGTAGTTATGAAGGCATGCTTATGTATAAATAGAATGGAATTTCCCGAAATTTATAAAAGCACTATTGTTATTTACAAAAATCTTTTCAACAAAAACGTCATAGTCACTGTATAATCTCCTAATTTTATTCACCTGCCCTAGATTCCTAACAATTTTATTTGAAGTAAAGATCAGAAAGCAGCCTGAATGAATTAAAAATGTTCTTCTCTGAAGTGTCAACCACATATTTTTTTCTCTTTTTTTAATATTTTTGCTTTCTATCTTCTTACTGGACGAAAACACCATAATCTTTACCTGATGAACCATAGCGTTTTTCTCAGTTGTATCCTACATTTTCTCTTACTATTATTGGCAGTATTCTTTCTTTCTATCTTCTCACTGATCGGAAATTTCAACATCCCGCTCGGTATTGCCTTATTCTCTATTACTTGTACCGCTTTGGATGTTTCTCGTACATTGATTAGAGAAAAACATTCTCACTACTTGCTAGATATACTAGGCATGTATTATGTATTGCTACAGTTATGCTTGTCCCACCAACATTCCGGTATATCCCAGAATGATGAAACCGGTGTCACATGAAGTTATGACTGTACCGCCACTAGATGTCACTTCCTGTTACCGGGGTTCACGGTTCAGGGAGCCCTCTGTGCCATACTTGCTCCCTGTCAGTGGCGGAGGGAGATCATTGGTTGCCACGGATCTTGCGGCCTCCTGCTAGATCAAATTGGATTGTATGTTCGTTCATCTGTCAGAGCTCTCATATATCTCTCTCATGCAGTGCACAGGTCATTGTTGAAAGGTTAATTGTCTTTGATAGATTATTAAGGTCCTGGTAAAAAAAAATAGTAATAAGGTCCAGACAATTGATAATGTTTAGTTGGGGATAAAATAACTATCACCGTGTCCTTGACATTGACGTCACGTGATGTGGCTCCAGTAACAGTCTAACATAAGGTAAATCGACTAAACCTTCGCTATTGCAGTATGACTTTCCAAGGCGTGGTAGCAACTTGAGATGGCGGGTATTATTTTGTTTACTCAAACAACACACAAGGCTTTGTGTGTCCGGTGATTCTCTTCCTATCTCGCGAGACCATCTGAAACTGTAAACAGTTACATATTGTGTCACTAGGTCAGGCTTCGGAACATTTGAAAAGTTGGGTGTGAACTTGTTTTGAAAGTCTCTGTATGTTGGAGGTAATCTCTTTACCCTCTCTAAAACGCCGAGATTTGAACGTTTCTATCTTCAAGGGAAAATGTTTCGCGGGAAAATTAGCTGTCTTAATGAAAAATTAAAAGCCGCTGACATCTTCACATAATAAGTGCGTTCTCTGTAGCAGTCGTGATAATTTTGCTCTCTTCTCTTGATTGTTTGATATAGTTTATCCAGAAAACGGTATCTCGAGTCGACTGGCTGCGAAGCGATGTTTCGTGTATGCCAGAAACTACCGGTAAACCATAATCTCCTGAAAAGAAGTTTCAGACTTGTCTGCACTCAGACATGACAGTCTTGCCAAGACTATTGTATGCAGACCTGTTGGGGCTCCCAGTGGTCCCAAAACCCGGCATTCAAGCCAGTGAAATCATAGCTAAATATAAACCTTAACGGTACAGATATCCGAAGCACAAGCAGGCCTACATCTTGTGTACCGACTGCCGAGGATCGTAGCGTGGTGCTGGGGTCTCAAGTGGAGAATAATTGTAGATCTGTGAATGGGTTTCTTGTGTACACACTGCTGCCTCAGATAAGTCACAACACGCGCATACACACACACACACACAACACGACGCAGTTTTTTTTGAATGAAATTTGGTTGGTGTAGATAAGACACCAGGTAGGTGTAGCTTGGATAACCCAGTTTATTCCATGCCTATCGTATCGGTAAACGGTATCCACTTGATATTGACCCAAATAAACCCCGAGTTGCCCTCTTACTGCAGAGCTTCGGTATCCACTTCTATTTTCACTTGTAACAGCTGATAGAAAGTTTCTAAAATGCAGGTTACGAAGGGCCGTTCTCTTATAAACTTTTGAAAGGTTGCGTGTGCAACAACTAGATCTAGCCCTCAGCCATAATGGTTTTAAACTGAATTAGTGCGCTGCACGAAAGTGGGAAATCAGTGGTAGTAACAGAATAGCGAAAGATGAACATGAGGGGAAAGAAGGAAAGACTGGGGGAGAGGAAAGCATGAGGGAGATGAATAAGCAGAAGAACGGAAGGTGATGAAGAAGTGCAAAAAGAGAAAAAAGGTATTGGAGAAAAAGATTGAGGAGGACGAAATGAAGAATGAAAAATAGGAAAAAAAAGGGATAGATAATTGATTGATTTGTCCTTGAATAGATCGATAAGTCTTGAACCATCCTTGATGCTAGGAGGAAAAACTTCCGAGTCTGACAAGATGCTACTCACGGGCTGACCACAGCTTCATTGGGAAATGCCAATTACTTTGTTGTTACACAATGGAGATTTTAGCTACTCCTTCTGTCTTTTCCATAACACCCTTCTCCTCGCTCATTCTACCTGTTTCTTTCTTTCTGTCTGTCTCTCTCTCTTAATACTTCTATGTCTCCATCTGTGAATCTTTTTATTTGTTCTGTCTTCAAGGGAAAATGTTTCGCGGCAAAATTGGCTGTTTTAATAAAAAAAAAATTAAAAGTCTTTGATATCCTTACTCTTGCTTCTTGTTTGCTTCTTTTATTTTCTCTCTCTCTCTCTCTCTCTCTCTCTCTCTCTCTCTCTCTCTCTCTCTCTCTCTCTCTCTCTCTCTCTCTCTCTCTCTCTCCTGACTCCTTCACCCAACCCCTGTATTCCACAGCCAGTAGTGAGCAAACATAACTAAGCACTTTGAGGAAATTGTCTCGAAGATCTGCTTTATCTGGACTCCATCTAGAGGCGAGGCCCTGCTCTGAGCTAACGAGGCCAGAGAATGCACTTGCGTGGTCTGTTCTCTGTGAAGTGAGTACTTCCGACTCTACTCACCCAGCCGGCATGCCTGCTTTAATTAGGAAGTGAATGTAAACAATGGAATGGAAGTTAAGTGTTTCTCCCCTACTGGTCAAAACTTACATCGCACCCGAATTGAGCTTTTCCTACCTCAATTTCCAAGTGAAAACATTCAAAAAAGGAAATAAATTCTTATATAGATCTCGACGTGGCAATCCTCACGTGACTTTTAATGTTTTTTTACAGGTTGATGATACCTTCACTTTTGATGATATTTTCTGATACTGTCCTTATTCTACTTGGGTGAAGTCATTTGGCAAAGATCTTGCGATGGGTGGTTTTATGCAGTATCTTTACACAATGGCTCTATTCAACATTCTGTTCCCCAGAAAGGCAACTATAGAAATTTAAGTAAATATTGTTATCTTTAGTTAAGATTCTCGGAAACTTTGCGAATACTTTGTTTAGTGCTAACATTGTAATTTGTTTGGAATGTGTTTAGGACAACACAAGGCTACTTTTTATGTTTAATAATGAGTAGTCAAAGTCAAGTTTGTCATGTTTGGAGAAAAATGACAATAAAATACTCTAGACATCTCATTTTTACCATAATTGTTGACTTGGCCTTGAATAAACTTATAAACAGTTATTTTTTGTTAATATGGTTTAAAATGCAACAATAAAATTTGACTTAGCAGGTTTTGAAATTGGAGAAACCTCTTATCAGGTTTC
The DNA here is from genome assembly GCA_033675545.1 of Elysia crispata. NCBI lineage: Eukaryota > Metazoa > Mollusca > Gastropoda > Plakobranchidae > Elysia > Elysia crispata. Next base: position 232,685 of record JAWDGP010004442.1, read on the forward strand.
GAAGGAAGAGTTAAACTTCATACTTACAATATCCGTCCTCCTTGCCACTATACCAGGTGAAATTGTGACAAAAATGCTCACAAAATCCATTTTGGTGAAGCAGTAGGTAGCAGGGTTGTATATTAAAGGGTTTATGGTTCAAATCCCAGCAGGTAGAGCAATGTGCCGGGAGCTCTTTAGGACTTTATGGTGAGGGTTTGAATCTTGACTCAGCTGTTGGTGAAAAGAATTGGTGCTCTACTTAAGGTCTCAATAATGGATTAGTTATGAAATAGGCATACACATGTGTAGGACTAGCTTGTAAAAAAAAATGAAAAGATTAAAGTTTCCATATCAGACCTGGCAGATTTTGCAGGGGTTGTGCAATTTGAAGATGAAACTTGTAGTAGTTTACCAGGCTGTGACGGCTGAATATTTTTTCTTATGGGGCTTCCTCTATGACTATATTAATTGAAACTTGATTGAACTTGATATTTCCAAATGTTTGACTGAGCAGGTTTTGCTAGTTTAGTGGACTCCTCGGAATCTTCACTAGTTTGAGGGAAGTTTTGACCAGTTCTAAACAGATGGATTGGATGGGAAAGGTCAAAATTATTTAAAGTGATTGCTTCGTCTCTCTCTCTCTCTCTCTCTCTCTCTCTCTCTCTCTCTCTCTCTCTCTCTCTCTCTCTCTCTCTCTCTCTCTCTCTCTCTCTCTCTTTGTCTCTGTCTGTCTGTCTGTCTGTATGTCTGTCTCTCTCTCTCTCTCTCTCTGAATCCTCTCTATTCGATTCTTTACACTTCTTATTTTCCATTGTGCTACTGATTTCTAAACGCTCATTGTAAACGCCTGCACGTGTGTGCGTTTGTATGTGCGCTCACGAATTACTCCCACCACTTCTAAAACCATAATACCTCACCTTGTCAGAGGTGTTACACCTTCGAGATGCCTTTTCCCGGGCATTATGCCCCCAGAGGGCCCAGTGCCGCGGTATACAGCCACACAATAACATGAAACCTCAAGAATGTGTAATGGAGAATGTTGTTAGACTTATAGCCGCTCGACCCTAATGTCTGACAGATGCGGTCAATGCGCTCTTTGCCAGCTTGGCGTTTTTCGCCTCTGCTAAATGGTGCAAGTTTGCATTCTGTTGGGTTGGGGCTCCCTTCGCTGCCTAACTAGTTCTACATCCCCACTTAGATTTAACGTCGCCTAAGTTTTACAGTGTAAGGTTTCTCTTCACCTCCTTGCCCCCCCCCCCCCCCCACCCCCTACATCAGTTATGTCTTCGTCTATTTGTCTGCCTGTCTGTTTCTTCCTCTGACTCTGTGTCCTTTTCTTTGTGGAAGGCCTACTGTCTATTTCTTTCTCTGACTCGGTGTCCTTTTCTTTGTGGAAGGCCTACTGTCTGTTTCTTCCTCTGACTCTGTGTCCTTTTCTTTGTGGAAGGCCTACTGTCTGTTTCTTTCTCTGACTCTATGTCCTTTTCTTTGTGGAAGGCCTACTGTCTGTTTCTTTCTCTGACTCGGTGTCCTTTTCTTTGTGGAAGGCCTGCTGTCTGTTTCTTTCTCTGACTCTATGTCCTTTTCTTTGTGGAAGGCCTACTGTCTGTTTCTTTCTCTGACTCGGTGTCCTTTTCTTTGTGGAAGGCCTACTGTCTGTTTCTTTCTCTGACTCGTGTCCTTTTCTTTGTGGAAGGCCTACTGTCTGTTTCTTTCTCTGACTCTATGTCCTTTTCTTTGTGGAAGGCCTACTGTCTGTTTCTTTCTCTGACTCGGTGTCCTTTTCTTTGTGGAAGGCCTACTGTCTGTTTCTTTCTCTGACTCTATGTCCTTTTCTTTGTGGAAGGCTTAAAGCAGCAGAACTGACCTGTCTGAAATCTCAAGTCAGGGCAGTGACTGCCTAAAGTCTGTGTGATGTTTCCAGAAGATGATTTGTTTAGTCTGCCTAAAGCAAAGAAAAATGTCCACATTTATCATTCGACTTCATAATCTTCTCACACTCAGCTCAGAGGAAACAGCCAGGAGCTCTGCTCCCCCCCCCCACACACACACACACCCACAGTTCGTGCCTTATAGGCGTTAGGATGATGAAATACTTGATGTATTCCATAACCACTCTTCCATTTTTATCAACTTGGCGTAATATGAAACTTATGTGTTAGCATAAATTTTGTTTCTACTTCACTTTTGAAGTCCGTTTCTGCTCATAAAAAAATTCTCGACGGAAATTTTATTGTTCGTATTATACAATAGCACGATACGAGAAACACTTGAGTAACCTGTGCTGAAACAGTCGCCGATTCGATAAGACTGAACTGTGTTATTATCCACCCGCTGTTTTCGTCGCTTAACAATGGTACACTACAATTGGCTTGGATATGATTTATCTGGTCAGGTTAGGGACAAAAATATACACCCGGCATCATTAGGATAATTATTGCTAGACGGTTGAGCTGACCTAGCCCTTCCACTACACAGCGATTTCACTGCTCATTAGTGGCACATCAAAGAACTGGAAAAAAGAAAACGTTTCAAATTTCACTGGAAGCTAGTGTTTCAGTTGTGTCCACCAGTCTCGAGTAAATCACACTGTCCGTCTTGAGCTCGACCTGAACATATAAATCTACCTACATCGCCGTAACTCGAATCTTAGAAGAAATATCCTTGGAGACAGAGGGCAAGAGCTCTGCTTTGCGGCCACTAGAGCTTTTTAGAGATTGAGGTTATACCTTTAGATGGTCTCATCCTCGTCTCTAGATATCTGTTGTAGATTAGCGCAGCGCAAACACTGAACTAGAACGATAATTCTTGCCATGCCACGCTTGTTGTTTCAATATTTGGCCAAATACCAGTGATCTTTTGGCCTGACATCTCCCTGTCTGTGACTTATGTGGCAACCATCAAAGTGAAACCTTGCCGCAGTGAGGCCTTTAGAGAGAAAATTGGCGTGTGCCAGGTTGTACATGACAAGGCACAGAAAAATCTCGCGTTAAGGGATTCGGGGTAAAAAGACATTTCTCATCGTAGTGAGATGGAGAGAGTTAAGTTCTTTTTTTTTTTTTTTGTCTGTCGGATGAGACGTGGGAGTGTTCCACAACAAGAATTGCAGGGACTTGATGAAGATGGAACTGTCTGCAAAGAATGAACGCACTAAAACTGATGATTGTCAGACTCAAGTGTCAGACCCTTTCTTTCCCGCTACAAGACAGAACCATCCGTGGGTTTAGAAAAAAACGGAGTCAATCAGTAGGAAGGGAGAGAATTAGAGACAGATTCAAAGAAATGGGGGAGGGTGAGAGTGAGAGAAATTTATTTTTTAACGATAAACAAAGTATTTAAGATCTTTGAACTGTCAAGATGGCGAAATTGAATGAAGACGTGATAAAAGAAGAGTGAAAATAGAATCGAGTACAGAGGACTGATGAAGATGCAATCTGTACAAGACATCTGGAGATGGTGAGGTCGTTTGAATGGTGTGACCTTTCCTCCCAGACATCACTTCGTTTGTCTGTCTGTGTGTGTGTGTGTGTGTGTGTAAAGTTCACGCACTTTCGCTTACGAAACGCTCCATTCGTCGAGGCAAAGATGGTTCAGTGGAAAAAGCGCTGGCTCTTACATTAATTTTTGACAGCGAGAAAGTTCCACCCAAATTGATAGTGGTCGGTTTGAACAAGATGTTAAATTTTTGTCTTCTTTTTTTTTTCTTTTTCCTTTTTTCCACATGTTCTTTTTTTCCGTTCTTGTGTGCCGTGTTAGCTTTTTAGATCTTTTAATCTCCATGATACGTTAAATCACAAGGATTCTGGTTGTAAAGATGTCCACAGAATCGTCTTGTTTGTGGCTTTACTGTCCAGATAACTTTTAAATGCTAAACAGGGTTGAAACAAGCCTTTAGATTGCATTGTTTAGGGTATAATTATAGTAGCATTTTCTACTTGAAATCAAGAAGCACAAGGAAAGTCCGTTTTCGAAATAAAAAAAACTTGAGGTGAGAGGTTTTTAACCTGTCATCCGCCCCTCTATCAGAGTATGAAGAATCTCTTGATTTCATCTATAAACCGAATATAGCGAATTTTCACCCAGAGATAGCGAAATCTGAGTGATCTGAGTTGTGGTTGGTATTCACGCCTAGAGATTGCAATACGGAGAAGTTTCCTCTCCTTCATCGCCTGAACAAAGTCCCATCTAGCCTCCATTCAGGCTGGAAGCAGCACGCGGTGGAAGTCACAGATCGGTTGCCGTCGTGTGGCACCAGTGTTGACGGAGGAAAGAATTTTCTTATAAATACAAGAATTTCGCCTCTTTTCATCTCTTCTCTTCCCTCTTTCTTATCGAAAATTCCCAGTCTTGTGTTTGACAGCGTTTTAGATAGATGACTTTGGGGTTTCCGGTTCCACGCTATGTGACCCACCCTCCCGTGGTGGGCGACTCTTGTTGAGATAAAATGATAGAAAGTAAACGATTTAATAATGCATGGTGCAGGCGAGAAGTATGGGTTGCGAATACTGTTTTATTTCTTACTTTGAGTCTGGTTTCACAATTGGTTTTGACTATCGACTCTTTTGGATCAACGGTTCTGAACTGTGTGGACTGATTCCATTGCGAAGCTAGGGGAGCCGAGTCCTAGTAAACAACAAGTAATATGCGAAAAAATAACTTATATTCACGGTTATCGATCCCAAGTCGATTCCGCCCAACATCAATCAGTCCAAAGCGAAGGGCATTGTTCAAAATATAAAAGCACATAACAATTAGCAACCGTTAGATGTTGGAATTTTTAAAATTAAATTAAAGTCATAATCATCATTCTGAAGGTCGAAATGGCAAAGCTTTGTTAGTTCTTGTTCTAAATTGTATGGGCAGCCACTTTGCTAACCTCTGTTGTCTCCATAATTAGCATAAAACAAGACGTATTGTATACAAGTAGAGTCAACAGGTTGCCAGTGCTGCCTCAGTATTGACGGCTGGTCACGTGGCTCCACCCGGCCCGTCCTGGACTGAGGTGGTTGCTCTGCCACCACCTGGTGCGCACACACAGATCTGCAGGTCTGCTCTGCGGTTGGCTGCCAGGTTAGGTCTCAGGCAGAACTGGTTGTGTGATCAGGTGATCTGCACTCGGTGTTCCTTGCGATACCTGCAGCTCTGTTGTGTGACATATGATGCAAGGACAATTGGGCAATAAAAAAAAACTACAAAACATGAAAGAAAAAAATATATAGACATAAAAAACGAAATAAGTGAAAAAGTGAAGAGAGAAAGCTTTTGAACTCGCCCGTTATGCATAGTGAAACAAATAAAAAATGGAGACCTGAAACAAATTGAAGCAATTTAGTTATGCTAAAACAAAACCACCAACCAACGCAAACTAATAATGTGTTGCTCTAGTGTGTATTAGAGTGGCTCACAGTTCGCACAGCAATATCACTACCGTGCTTCAGCTCACATCTAACCTGGCTGTAGGAGTGTGGACCAGGCTACAGTCATACTGTAAAGTACTTCAGTTTGTCATCAATTAGGCTTAATGCTTTTTTGTTTTCCCGAAGCTCTCTCCTAGCATGACCTCCACATCAGCAACCATAGCTATTTTCAGAATAGGGAAACAGCTCATCACAGCGCAGTTTCTGTCAGTACTTGAACTCAACCAGAACAAGCCACTATGAACAGCTCCAGGTCTCAGCCACTCGCCCCAGGAGATAAGCTGGGCTCAGGCTCACGCCATCAACTGTTACACTGCGACAACATCATGCAACTACCAGAAGTTGTAGCTGCTGTAGAATACGCCAGGTTTTCATCCTATATTATAATGGTAAACCTTCCCAATAACAGGAATAAACATAATTAAAACACATTCCTTAAGATAGTTTTCCGCATTTCATTTCGCTAGCACTGCAGCAAAAGACAACTGTAAACCACTGGGGATTAGGAAATTTTCGGCCGATGCCATGGGGTAAGGGAATAATAAACATTGTATACTACTAAGTCTTGTCCACTTCATACACCATTGATTGGAGAACTATATCGATAAAGTGGAGATTGGCAAAAACTTCGCATGTTATTACAAAAAACCAACAAGAAATAAACCACAAACTTTTGATCAGCTTCGAGCTTCGCAAATGATAACATTTAAAAAGTTCTCACTTCCTGACCATCTGTCTATTTATCTATCTATCTATCTATTAACTATCTATCTGTCTATCTGTCTGTCTGTCTGTCTCTTTCTCTCGGACACCGTGAGTCCGGATTCATTACTTCATTCTCAGAAAGATAAATGAATTGTTGACTGATCCTAAACCTTGTGATTCGTTAGTCTTTAATCGCACAGGTTTTTATACCTGCAGAATCGATGCCATACTCTCCACTTTTAATGACGGAAATTTAATTTGAAATATCACACTTACACTCACACAGACAAATAACCCTTCCCCTCTAATTGATTTTTTCAAGATAGACATACACCGGAGAAATAGAAGGGGTAAATTATTGTTATCTATTAACAAAGCAGAATAATTTCATTTTTTTATGTCACCAGTCAAGCACATTGTATATCTTTCAGAGAAGACTATATCGACCTTGTCCTTGTTCTGAATGTTTCTTACCATCTAAAACCAACCTTTGATTGATGACTCAGGCCGACGTCTGGGAGTGTGGAAGATATGAAAGCAAGATGTTCTGAAAATCGTGCTTTTAGTCTTATTTTGCACCAACAGTGAGATATTGCCAAGACAAACAACTCGCAACAAATGGCATTGGTTGGAAGAGAAGACTGGTGTTTTTGTGGTACGCCTGGTGTCTGTGATCTCTCTCTCTCTCTCTCTCTCTCTCTCTCTCTCTCTCTCTCTCTCTCTCTCTCTCTCTCTCTCTCTCTCTCTCTCTCTCTCCCCCCCTATCTCTCTCTTTCTCACTCTCTCTCTCTCTCTCTCTCTCTGTGTCTCACTCTCACTCTCTCACACTTTCTCTCTCTCTCTCTCTCTCTCTCTCTCTCTCTCTCTCTCCCTGTCTCACACTCTCTCTCTCTCACACACTTTCTCTCTCTCTCCGCCCCCCCCCCCTCTCTCTCTTTCTTACTCTCTCTCTCTCTCTGTCTCACTCTCACTCTCTCACACTTTCTCTTTCTCTCTCTCCCCTCTCTTTCTCTCTTTCTCTCTCTCTCTCTCTCTCTCTCTCTCTCTCTCTCTCTCTCTCTCTCTCCCCTCACTCTTATACACACTCTTTATATTTCTATATCTTTATCTACCTCACCCTTAGATTTTTTTCTATGAGGGTCTCATAGGATTCAACGGTCTGTTTATATAACAGTGTCAAGTGCTTTACCTAGTCAAGACTTATCGGAGAGAGAGAGAGAGAGAGAGAGAGAGAGAGAGAGAGAGAGAGAGAGAGAGATAAGACAAAGAGGGGAGAGAGAGAGAGAGAGAGAGAGAGAGTATGGGAGATACTGAAATCGTATTGTCCAGATGAATTAAATATGAGGCGGATAGACTGAAAGATAGAATTTAAAAAAAAGTTAAGTATTTAGATAGACAGGAACAATGATCAACAGGTGGCAAAACTAAGGCATGAAATATTGGAAAAATAAGAAAAAAACAAACCAAACACCCACAATGCACCCACATATAAATGTTGATAACAGATCTAACAGCGATATCAGCCACAATAACAACAGCACAGGTGTGTTGAGAGGTGATAAAATTGTGTGAATGTCAATAGACAAAGTTTGCGCTCTCATACACAGTGTGGAGGCTGTTTATTGCCAAAAAAAAAAGTTGGTAGTGAACAATTACTTTCTATTTCAAGGGATTGTGGAAAAGAAGATGGGTTTTAGAAAGGGATTTTGGGGGGGGGGGGGGGAAGGGAGAAGGATATGTTAGCCTTATGTGAACATTATTTTCCTCCTTCCTCTGTCTGATGATACAGTCAGGCTTCATAATTGTATTATGCGGACGAGCTATATCAATCAAGCAATGAAAAGGGGACTGCAATTTTACCAAGAAATTTGAAATTGATCTTCTATTCACATTGATCAAGCCTGGAACAGTCAGCATAAAATAAACAATGTGAGCTAAGACAGTGAAATAAGGAATCTTATAATTCATACTGAATGCTGTGATCGGAGAACACATAGCAGGATTCGTGTTGACAATCGTTTCTTGAAGCATCTATCCGCAACATAGAGGGGGTAACTACTGTCAGAACTCTCAAGTTTTGGAATCAGGAATTTAAGTCAAAAGCAAAACACCGGACCTTGGCAAAATCGAAATCTTGCTTATATTAATCTGGATCATGTAATCTGGAAAGAGAAATGTGAACCATGATTTTGAAGCATTTTTAGCGTTTTCGGTTTTGCATCGTTCTCGGGTTAGCCGTTGTTTATAATTATAAACATTTTTTTATGCAAGGTTAGACCTGTTTGCCCCTATCCCAAGCACATGGCTGCCGGTGTAATTATTATAAAGTCTTATTCAGAACATCCCTAAAGAAACCAATTATAGTAGAACTTAATGTTCATAGTACCAATCCATCTAGCTGTTAACGAGTTGTGTGTCCTGAAATGCTTTGAATCTAATTAATTTAACAACAGATGTTTGATTTTCATACGAAACTATCGAGCCTTCAACGAGGTGGGTTGGATGTAGGTGTGGGAACGTATAGCGAAGTCACACACCGCATCCACCCTGTAGATGTATCGCAGGATGAAGACCTAGTCACCTAGATAGATCTACGTGATACCTGAGGCCACCATGATAGAACTGGGATCCCAGCCTCAATTAACGAAACCCGAGACACAAAAACATAAATCAAATTAACGAATTTTTCCCTGCTCCTCATGGCTGCCCCACTCGAGGCTGTCAGCAAATCGATTAACTTTGCTACCTACACTAGATCTAGTGGTCCGCAACTGTTGCGCCAAACGGTTACATCCTGAACTTAATATAATGTATTAGCTCGTTACAAGGAAAGTCGACTGTTACGTCACATCTCAAGGTTACAAATAAAGTTGCTGCAACATTATGCTAATTTTGCAGGCGAAGGTGAGCTCTGTTTTACACAGTTTGTAAGTGCCATGAAACATAGCAAGACAAAGTCTTGAGCCAGTGTTTGAGGTAACTAGGCTAGAGTGCGTGTGTTGTGTGTGTGTGTGTGTGTGTGGGGGGGTGAGTGGGTTAGTAACACCTAGAGATTGCATAGTGGAAGAACCCGGACTGGAGGTTCCATTCTTCAGCTCCCAGTCAGGGTGTTTCTGTCTTTCTAGTACTTTGTTATCACGGCAGAGAGTCTTTGGGGGTGATGGCTGTTCGAGGAGCTCACTTGCACGGGCAGATGGACCATGGGATACATCACTGTCCATCTTATCCTACTGGTTGGGAGTCTAAAAACTTTATCGTTTTACTTTACCTGGTCCTAACCATTGGTGCTTAATGGTTGACTGACTTTTGCACATTCCCACCTCACCATAAAGGTTTATGTGGACTCATTCGGTGAAAGTGATGTAACAGTGGAGACTTTAAAAAATATCATAAAAGATAGATAGAGAGAGAGAGAGAAAGAGATAGATAGATAGAGAGAGAGAAAGAGAGAGAAAGAGAGAGATAGAGATAGATATGTAGATAGATGGATTAGATAGATAGATAGATAGATAGATAGATAGATAGATAGATAGATAGATAGATTAGATAGATAGATAGAGAGAGAGAGAGATATAGAGATAGAGAGAGAGAGAAAGAGAGAGATAGAGATAGATATATAGATAGATAGATAGATATAGATTAGATTAGATAGATAGATAGATAGATAGATAGATAGATAGATAGATAGATAGATAGATAGATAGATAGATAGATATTAGATAGATAGATAGATAGATAGAGAGAGAGAGATAGATAGATAGAGAGAGAGAGAGAGAGAGAGAGAGAGAGAGAGAGAGAGAGAGAGAGAGAGAGAGAACGAGAGAGAGAAACACTAGACAGCTGAAATCGGGACGACAGAGTGGTTGGAGAGGCTTACAGACCGACAAACAGTCAGAATTGATGATAAAAGAAGATAATATTTCTGGCGGTGTTGATCTCGATAACACAACAGATCCGTGTCACCCCACTCATGACTCAGCTCTTAACCTGACATATTATAATCTACAATATTCGATGTTACAGCCGTAACAGATCGATGAGTCAAAAGCAATAAACAGCACAACCAACACTCAAGGATTACTCTCGTTTCTTTTTCCAGACTTCAACCCCCTCCCTACTTGCTTGTTGTTTCAATTGTTTCCATGATGATCAACCTATTGCAAATCAAACAACAGTGTATTATTTTTTAAATAGTTGCCTAAAGTTGTGCATGAAATAACTTTGTTTTCCTGTCTTTCCTCCCTGTCTGTCTCTCTTAATCTGTCACCTTTTCACATAATTACTTTTTTTCGCCATGTATCTTTTGTATCTCTATCCCTCTTAGTCTCATTTGCTCTACATCTCCCTTTTAACTTTCTTTTATATTACCACCCTGGCAAATTCTAGCCTCCATCAAACCGCCAACTCTGTCACATTAGACAAAACACTCTGCAGTATCTACAAATCAATCATACAGTATGATACAATGATAAGTTTCCCTTAATCTAGGGGTGGATGCTGCCTGTGAGAAGGAATCCATTTCGATTTCTTAACACACACTTCAATGAATATTTCTCTCTCAATTTCTCTCTCTCTCTCTCTCTCTCTCTCTCTCTCTCTCTCTCTCTCTCTCTCCATCCATTCCTCCTCATTCCCTCCTCTCTCTTCACCCTTCTCTCTCTTTTTCTCCCTCTGTCTTTCTCTCTCAATTTTTATTTCTTCCTCTTGCAGCACCGAGATCTCGCAAAGTGATAACTAGGTCGGATGAAATCTAGATAATAAAGTTGCTTTCCTTTATAATCACCTGTCACTACATCATTATCAACAACAGCAAAAAAAAAAAACCTATTCGATGAAAATTGGTTTTCTTCGCTCTGTTTCTTCCGTCTATGTGTGTGTGTGTGTATGTGTATGTGTGTATGTGTGTGTGTGTCTGTATGTGTGTGTGTGTGTGTGTGCTACTAAACACAGAAAGCGAACACAGAAACCTTCAGGTGTCAGCTGTGACTAGGGTAATAAGGAAAGGGGAGCCACTCTTCAGTCACTGCCCGGCCTATATAATGAGTAAGACTGATACAGTGACTTCAACAGCAACAAAATCTGTTGAAGTAAAAATATCATATTAAAATAAATTCGATTACTTTCACGGCCGTTAACGTGCAGATCTCCGATCATACCTTTCATTAAGATTCTTCTAAGCGATCGATTCTTTTTCCCGGTGTTTTAATTATTTCTCTCTACATCTACGGAAACAAAATTGTTGGATTTAAAAACTCAGCTGACTATTACCTCTCTCTCTCTCTCTCTCTCTCTCTCTCTCTCTCTCTCTCTCTCTCTCTCTCTCTCTCTCTCTCTCTCTCTCTCTCTCTCTCTCTCTCTCTCTCTCTCTCTATCTATCTATCTTTCTCTTCCTGTATGAGTATGATAGAAGTGAATGTATGGCTGGCTGTCTCCAGCTGTTGTCCTGCTCTCGTACCCTGCTGGTTGATTTGAATAATCCATTGACTCTGTGCTATGCTCATATTTCTTGTCACATTTTGATTCTCATTAAAAAAAGAAGCCGTTCAGTTGTTTTAAACTGAACAATTTTTTGCATTCGTGATCCTTTCTCTGAAACTGGTTTTTCTGTTTAAGGATCAGTCATCTATACCTAAGGATTTGTTCCTCAACCTATATACTTATCTACTTACAGTACTAACCTACCTAGTTATAAGATGAGACTTTTTAACTCTATCTATCTATCTATCTATCTATCTATCTATCTATCTATCTATCTACCTATATATCTATCTATCTATCCGCTATTTGCATTGCATATATTTGAGTTTCTAAAACTATATAGTCTTTCATATTCGCTACTCTAACTATCCATCTATCTATCTAGCGTTCTATTTTCATAAGTTTGAAAGTATCTTCCCCCACTTTTAGTATGTGTTTTCTATTCCAACCTATACTATACTCTCTCTCTCTCTCTCTCTCTCTCTCTCTCTCTCTCTCTCTCTCTCTCTCTCTCCTTCTCTCTTATTGACTGGTAATTGTTGGAGATAACACGGTGGAGCCCAGATCTATATCTTGATCTAGATCAAGATCGTTTCTCTTCAGAAAGCCACTGAAGCACTAAGCAGCCTTTCAGAAACTGCTGTGTAAGATCTAAGATCAAGATACGAGAATCTGGTCTAATTAGTGGTGCAGTGAATGGACTCATACAACTTCTCTGACCCATGACGTTACTC
>JAWDGP010004442.1:247500-267500 GCA_033675545.1 Elysia crispata
TATGACTTACTTCAGCGCACGTACATTGCCAAAAACACTGCACTTCAGGACAGACTGTGGTCCATGTGTGAGTCTTAACATTTTGTGGTTTGCCCCCTAGGGGTCGCAGGAGATGGGGTCATAGTTGTCCCAGCTTTAGCAACCTGTAGGACTGACATTCCTACCCTTCCTCAGAAATCTCTTCTCACCTGGGCCCACTCAATGTCTCTCTGCCGGTCTGTCTTCTAGAATGCCAGTCCATCTGTCTGTCAGTTCGTCTCTGGATCGAGCTGTTTGTCTGGTTGTCTGACTCCGTCTCTCTATCTCTCTGTCTCTTTCCTGTCAAAATAATTATAGATTTGCTCGTTCTTATGGATTCGGCTTCTCATTCTATTCAAATTAGCATGCAGGTCACTCTTTGTAAATCACCTTTTTTTTTGTAGTAGATAAGGGTGGCCCAGTGGCTAAGAGACTGGTCTTGTCTCGGCAAGGCGATGGGTGCCGTATCGCTGTGCAGGTTCGATTCTTGTCCATTCCAGCTGTCCTTTATTAAGTTTTCACGCTTTTCGTCTTCCCTGTCGATCTCGAGTAAGGTGTAGATTTATGTTTGATTTTTCTATATTATTTATCTTTATCGCTACTGTCGCAGCCTCTATCGTTATTTGACTGCCTTATTGTATATAACTGTTTCTCTCTCTCTCTCTCTCTCTCTCTCTCTCTCTCTCTCTCTCTCTCTCCCCCCTCGCTCTCTCCCTCTCTCTCTATTTCCTCTCTCTCTCTCTCTCTCTCTCTCTCTCTCTCTCTCTCTCTCTCTCTCTCTCTCTAAAAGTGAATACCATTGTCAAGTTTTGAGCCAACACTTCTCGCCTATCTCTCTCTCTCTCTCTCTCTCTCTCTCTCTCTCTCTCTCTCTCTCTCTCTCTCTGATCCAGTTAGAACTATCATAGCTCTCCTCCCCATCTTGAGCTTATCAAACTGTCTCAATACTGTATTCTTATCTTCCGCACCTCACTCTTTGTGCCCTGCCCTGTCTGAGCGACAATCAAGAGAAAAGGTCAATTTATCATCCCTATAGGAAAAGGTTGATACATCTTCGAAATCTACCTTGATACACGGTCAAACAGGAAAAAAGAGGGCATTTTGCAGAGAAAACTTGAAATCGTTCTACATATCATTTAACTCATGCCGTAAAACTTTGAGTTTTGCGCCGTAACGCGGCGGGCTAGATTGGCCGTCCTGTTTCTTCCCTTGATCTCTCTCGCAGTTCCATTTCGGAGAAAGATTCGGAAAACTGAGTGTAGGACCGATTTACCCCGTTTTATTTGCTTAGAATAAGACTTACCCATGCAAAAAAAAAAATTCGGCTCACCTCTACGAATACAGTTAAATATTCTGCTGGTTGTGCTAAAAATTAGATGCTTTGGATTACTGTCGACCTTCGAGTAAGCGCTAAATATACTTTTTTCCTTCTATTTCCCCCTCCACCCCTTCTCTCTCTCATACACACAAACAAACAAAATTCTTTCGCCAGCTTGCTATGTCGGTGCCGCGCCGAGTATTTTTCAGCCTCGTTAATTTTTATGTTTCGTCTTTCCTCAAGTTTTCACACGTTAACGCTATTAGCGCCCCATAAAAAAAAAGTTCTGTTTCTCTAGCTCTGGCATTCTCATAATATTTCTCTCTATCACTCTCTTTCTATCGGTCTCTCCCACTTCTGTCTCATCTCACCCAGAGCCAGAGTCACAACCGAACACCAATGTTTGACGCAGTTTCCAAAACCCACGGTCCCGAGTCTCACTAAACAGTGTGTTTGCACGTGTGTATGTCTGTGCGTCCTTATTGTTCCTTAATGCACTATGAGACCTCCCACACACACAAACAAAAGGAGGAAAATTGCCTCTTTTTCCCCCCTTCAACGCGATCGTGCAGTAATTGGGCCCTTCACAAGGACTGTGTATATCAGCTCGAGTACATAACTGCCGTCCGTCCCGACTTGCTGGGCTGAGAGGGGACAAGCCCAAACACTATTCCCTACTGACCCGTTAAATGGTGCTGTACCTCTACAGGCCAGGGGCTGGCACTGAGAACTGAAGAATCCGAACTAGACCTGGCCTACAGCCCTACAGGACTGAAACTGTACCGAACCTTGACTGAGAGATGTATCCTTTCTTTCACTCTCTCTTTCTGTCTCTACCTTAGTATGTGTGAATTTATGTTTCCCTCGCCTCCTCTCTCTCTCTCTCTCTCTCTCTCTCTCTCTCTCTCTTTGTCTCTCTCTCTGTCTGTTTGTCTGTCTGTCTGTCTGTTTGTCTGTCTCTGTCTGTCTGTCTGTCTGTCTGTCTGTCTGTCTGTCTGTCTGTCTGTCTGTCTGTCTGTCTGTCTCTCTCTCTCTCTCTCTCTCTCTCTCTCTCTCTCTCTCTCTCTCTCTCTCTCTCTCCGTGTCTCTACCTTAGTATGTGTGAATTTATGCTTCCCTCGCCTCCTCTCTCTCTCTCTCTCTCTCTCTCTCTCTCTCTCTCTCTCTCTCTCTCTCTATCTATCTATCTCTTTCTCTATCTCTGTCTCTCTCTATTATTCACCTTATCCCGTGTTCCCAGAGACCATTATTAAGAAAAGCGTCACTTCAGCGCACTGGACTTTACCAGGTGTTGTGGCTGTATCCCTGAGAAGCCAGTCATGTAGACCCAGTCAGCGCCACATAGTTGCTGGCCAGAGAACAGAAATACAGAAACTGAAAGCTTTCCCAGAACAATTACGTAAGATTAATGTCAGTTTGGGAAACTAAAGGTATTTTCTGAAAGTTCACACCAATTTTCTGATCTGTCAGTGTCGCTCTGGCCATGAAACAAACCGACAAATAGTTTTAGGTTCAATTTCACATCGAATTTTCTTTTTATTAAATTTTTTTTTCGCGTAAAAGTACAGAGAAGGATCGTTGACTGCGAAAATTGTGAGGTAACGTTCGCTACGGACATAAATTTCGTATGGAGAAATGGAAACAAAATAACAGCCATATTAATACATACTACTTAGATAATTCGCCCCTGACTGAAGATCTTTTGTATTTTTTTTTTTTTTTGGTTCTGATTCAATAATATTATTCATGTGTAGAGCAGCTCGATTTAAAGAATAGCCGCAGAAATAAGAATTTTACGGATGATTGATTTAATGGCTAAAATAGTGCTGCCAGGGAAGGGCATGAGAGGTGTGACCCATAACTTATCCGAGATAATCGATTGTCTTTTCGGGTAATGACTAACTTGTTTGGACGAGATTTTTACTTTTTCCCTCTAGAGAACCGAACGTCGCACCGTGATAACCAAGTGATGAGTCAGATTGGATCTTTATCGGATGAAATATCTAAATGTTTCGCCATAGACTCAAGCGTCCCTCCTTGAGATCTGCAGAGCTATATGTTGCGGGTTCGAACCTGACCGTTACTGGTGGATGGGCTGTTTCAGCTTTCTCGTACCTGTCGGGGGCTTAATCGGTCTGCCAGTAAGGCCGAGAGCAAGGTTTGCTGGACGGGCTATATCAAACAGTCCTACAGATATTACAGACTGCTACCATGCTGGCACTAGTCTAACTTTGGCTCTCATACCGTGTACAATTTCTCTCTCTCTCTCTCTCTCTCTCTCTCTCTCTCTCTCTCTCTCTCTCTCTCTCTCTCTCTCTCTCTCTCTCTCTCTCTCTCTCTCTCACTCTCTTTCTCTTTCTGTTTCTGTCTCTGTCTCTGCCTCTGTCTCTGTCTATCTCTGTCTCTCTCTCTGTCTCTGTCTCTCTCTCTCTCACTCTCTCTCTTTCTCTCTTTCTCTCTATGCCTCTTTCTCTCACAACTTACAAGTAGACAAGTTTCCCTGCTCTCACGCCTTGAAGATGGCAATGTTCTAACTCATGTGGTAAAGAAAAACAAAATATCGCCAGCATCTTGTTAACACTCAACAAATAACATAATAAATGAGGGGCTTCATTTAACAACGTAAAATCTTCTGGCTCTCTAGAGCAAAAAAGAATAATATCAAAATACATTTGTATTAAAGCATTTGGTAATTTCGTAGTAAATAAAAGTTCATTCTACACACCACTCCAGGTAGATTTATGTGGTTTTGTTCCCCTCAATTTTGGACAACATGTGATTTTTGACTAAGAGTCTCAGGAGTTTGCTCATAGCAAGTTGTTGTTGTTGTTGTTGTTGTTGTTGTTGTTGTTGTTGTTGTTGTTGTTGTTGTTGTTGTTGCCACCAAAAACATGCCCATCTGTCATTTGGATGCCGGATGTGTTCAATTGTTTGGAACAATTTTTAACTTTTTTTTTTCTTTTTAAATTGTTTGTAATACTCTCCAGATGTTTCCCTATAACATTTCAATTTTAATGCCTCTTGTGAGGTTATTATTATTTCCGTTTCGCTTGTAAAAATAAGCTATTTTATGTTTACTTATCTCTCAATCGTGAGCCACTTGTCGCTGGAGACGGAATAGGGCAAGTAAGAGTTTGTGACTCACCCAGCATGGTCTGATAAGATCCCTGTTGGTTGTATTTGCTAAGACTTCCACAGTCCGACTAGAAGATTTTTAACTCTCACAAACAGCCCCCGACGTGTTGGAGATTTGAACCCGGGTCAAATTGTGCGATGTAAGATTAAGACACAGAGCTCCGACCTTGTCGGTGAACAAATTTGGTCGCTTTTAATGAAGACATAACTTGGGTACGGTAAATGCTGTAATCCTTCTTCAGCGTTGCTGCTGTGGGATCAAAGCCTCATAGAGCTCTGCATTTCTCAGACGAAAGGCTGTTTTCACCTGTGTGTTGTAATGTTCCATTAGTTGATGTGGTCCGTCCACATAAAGAAAACCTCTTAGATCTTTTGGTCATCAAATTCCAAGCTGCCATGTTTGTAATCTGGGATCTGAAACTTAAGGCCTAAAACAACTAAAACCTACCTTGATGTTATGTATTTGGAACCATCAACCATGGCTCACGAGTTTAGGGGTAGATGGCGTAGGTGCTGGTTACCAGTGTTTTCTTTGGTTGAGGGGGGGGCGGGGGGAGGAGAGAAACTCACTAGGTGGCCTAGGTAGAAGGAGGGGGGTGGGGGGGGGGGAGGTGAAGGGAGGTCTTGGCGTACTTAGGACCAATCCTCAGATTTATAGAATGAACGGAGAGAAATTAAAAGCAAATAATATTATTAGGTACTCTCTCTTTTTTATATTCTTTCTTTTTCTCTCTTACTCACCTCCCTCCACCGCAACTCTCCCTCATTCTCTCTATCCATACGTCCATCTATCTATCCCTCCCTGACTGTTCTCTCACTCGCTCCCATCTAATTATGTTCCCACCCCACAGTGCAGTTTCACAGATTCAGACAAACCCATCAATTTCACCACAGTTTCATTAAACCGCAGGATCAACCCTAATTTTGTCTCTTCTTGACTTACAGGGTAGACGGCTCAACATGTCATCCTGTTAATGAACAAAAAAAAAAAAACCCAAACAATCCTGTCCTGTTTATTCTGCCTCTGTATCTCTGTACTGTATCAAGCGCTAAAGGTATGTTTACACGAAGCGATTTGCAGCAAGCAACACCATTCCACAAAATGCTTTGACGGCACAAGCAGGAATTCGAATTGCATGTGATTTGTGGAAAGAAGCATAACAGTGAAAGATTTGCTGCGTTTTATAAATCGCAAGCGACACGGAGTACTGCTTGACACGTCAGAGCATTTTGTGGAAGGGCGTAGCTAATTGCAAATCGCTTCGTGTGAACATACCTTAAGAGAAGGGAAGAACCCAACATGACTCTTCAGTCTAGCTCTGACGCTTTCACACGGCTTTTGGGTTAGGTTCATTAGGTCAGCCATTTAATTTGTTTAAAAAAAAAACGCCAAAAAACAAACAAATAAACAAAAAGACAAAAACAAAAAAAAACAACAACAAAACAACAACAACAAACAAACAAATAGCAAAGATATTCCTACATAAAAAGAGAACGTTTGGCGAAGGTTTCAATTTTTGCCAAAAATTCAAAATGCACTACGCTCAGCCCGGCCCAGTGGAGTCAAAAAGTAAATAATTAAAAAAAAAATAAAAGATCAAAGTGCATCAAGCAATATTTTGCGCTGCATGACACCCCAAATCTGATACAAACGATGATTATATGTAGCAAGTGGTAAACCTGACTCGACCAGTGCAGCCGTCCCCCAGCCTCCGTGTTGGGGAATGTTTTGCTATTGATGCTCCTAGCCGTGGTCCTTGTGCCCGAATCTGCTCCAAGACGATGAGTTTTTGAAGTATTGACACCAACAAGTTTTTTTTCCCCCTCCGCAATTCACGGGAGGTGAAGCATCTTACTCGTTGCGTCACTGCATGGATCGGAAAGGAAGATTAGGAGTGCAACAACCTGGCATCGCCCAACATCTTTAGTTTGACAAGGGGAAGCATGTTTGACATATCACGTTACATGTTGATGGGTTGAACTCTGTGGGAAATCTTTACACGAGTTTTATGGCATGTGCGTGTTTTTGTTATCCCCATCTTGATTTGATCTGTAAGAGTTGTTTAGCTTTTTTTCCACTCACTGTGCTTTTGTGTCTAAGTGTCATGGTTTTTTCCCCCACACAACTCGAAACGCGTTGATAATAATTTTGTTTCTGTTGTTGTTATTGTTGTTACTGCTGCTAGTATTGCTAATATTTTTTTGTTGGTGTCGCAGCTGTTGAACATAAGGAAACTGCTAAGCTTTTATAAATGTTGCTGCATACTCTTGCCGTTAAGAATGGTGGATCATGGAGATATGAGTTTTCTGTCTGTCTGCCTGTCTGTCTGTCTGTCTGTCTGTCTGTCTGTCTGTCTGTCTGTCTGTCTCTCTCTCTCTCTCTCTCTCTCTCTCTCTCTCTCTCTCTCTCTAACCAAGGCTATGCAGCTCATATCGCAACCATTCCAAACAAGTGAGTAAGACAGTCGGGCCTCACAGACTGACCTTGTTGCCCCAGAGCATAATTATGTCATCCCTCTAATAAATGACCCATTAGGCGCAGAGCTGCGACAATGGTCCAGGGGTCAACCTGAGTCCAAGCTGTCTGATGGACAGACTATACACCTGGGGATGTCCATTATCTTCTGACCTCACACTGAGCGGAGACAGCGAGACGTAATATCTGCAGTACACCCGCTTATATGGCGCAGATCTCCGGTTATATCTTATCAGAGAGTATGACTGTGTCTATTATCTCTGGGCTTATTTCAGAGTGTTGACAATCATGGAATAACTGGAGGGCAAGATATGAAACCACGCCCTTCTTTCCCTCCCTAACATAAAACATGCGCACACACTCACTCGCACACATTTTCCTCTTTCACTCTTCGCCATGATTCCAAGAAAATTTACATGAAAGAAAGCCCTCTTTTACAGTAACGGATGACATTTCATAACTGATGTTGGGTTGTAAAGTAAAGATTTAGGTGCTAATATGGAAGCGGACGAAGGGAGTGTGTGTGTGTGTGTGTGTGAGGGGAGGGTGGGGGGGGGGGGGGGAGGAGAATCAGTGCAAATTGAGAAGTCTACAATATACTGTAGTGTTAAAGTAACCATATGGAACAGTTTTCCTAGATCAACAGTTTTAGAAAATATAATACTTGTCTTTAAAATTTTAGCCTTTCTGTAGAACATGTAGCTCCTATCATGCACGTTGCTTGGGAACACGAGACAGTGGAAGTACGCTCATTTTTTTTTAGATTCGTATCTAGAGTATTGTTAAGATACGTTTGTGGGTTTCTGTACGTGTGGGTGGTACATGGCCAATAACTTAACGCGATGTTCAATGGTTGAAAGTCATTGAGTTTGTTGAAAGATTCATGACACAATGCAGCAGCGACGCACCAAGTCGGGCATAGATCTACTTGTTTTTCTGGTTCACTCTGAAGCAATAATGTTAGGTATATGACCAGGGTGTCACAAACCCAGTCTATCAGAGACGATAATAAACTGTTGGCACTCTATGATCTGTGCTGGCATCGGTCGTGTTTGCTGGAGTACCCGCCCCCAGACACAGATAGCAAGAAATTCCGGAACGGCTCAATGCGTGAGACTCAATCCTTGTCACTGGCACAATGACCTACCTCGGTGTTTTATGGCTTACTAAACTACTGTAGTAACTGTCCTGAGTTACTAAAGGGGAGGGGGGGGAGAGAAAGAGAGATAGATGGAGAGAGAGAGAGAGAGAGAGAGAGAGAGAAAGAGAGAGAGAGAGAGAGAGAGAAAGTAGAGGGAAAAGGGATCTACAGGTTGTTCGGCGTATTGTGTGTGATTGTGTATGTGTGTGTGTGTGGGGGGGGGGGCAAAGGGGCATGATTTATTGACAATATTGTAAAGTGTCTGAACTCAGGCCACCACTGATAGGAGCAGTGCGTCATTCTACACTTTTGACAGCAATTGATTATAGGAATAATCGCCAGTGAACTTAATATTATGAAGGTATCTTTCTTCACAGAATGTGTCGCCACAATTTTATCAAGCGTGTAACTATCTACTGTTGAATTCTAAGGGTGATTCTACTCGATAAGTCCGTGAGGATATGAAGAATTTTATTCAGAGATATTATAAAGGTTCTTAAATGTTGAGCTACAGGGTTATCAAATCGCCTCTATCGAAGAAATTGCTCAATATTTCCTTTAAAACTTTATCTTAGTTGTAATATAGCAATGGAGCGAAATTGAGAAATTCATTTTGATTGACAAGATTTGTTACAGTATGTGCCAGACATAGAGAACTATACACGCCGCCTGTTTTGTTTTTCTTCACATCAAAACTATTTTAGTCTTTTCGGTATTGTTATTTAATTATGTAATGGAATATATTGGGAACCACCATGATTTATCTGATGTCCCTACATGATATTGATTTTTTAAAATCTTTCACTTGAACAGTAATTATAGCGGTATAGATTATTTAAGCAAGTTAAACTTTATAATACTGCCTGAGTTGTTTTTGACCATTTTATTTATTTGACGTAGTCTATTTTGAGAAAAGGTCTAAGAAACTAAAAGCTCAACGGAGCTAAGAAGCGAAAAAATGGAGAAAAACAGCAGCTGAATAAATCACCACTTTAGGAAAATCTAAGAGCTTAAGACGTTGCGAAGGGGTAACAGCCAGTAAGAGAGAGCAGTAGACTGACAGTAAGGGTTTTCATACAAATAGCTTTACATGTTTCAACAATATAGTCGTTTTTTGATATTCAATAATAATTGTGCCGAAAGAAGATGACAGCACAAATTCGCAACACTTCCAAAGGGTTGTCACATTCTGGCCAGATACAATCACTAGGATATTGCTCGTGGATGGTCTTGAAGATAATGGAGATGATTTTCAGCAACCAGGGACGTGTCAGTATGCAGTTTTGACGAGTATTTTCAGTACCGCTTATTATTAAACCAAGACTGTTGGAAACACCACCATTTTTCTCTGCCCTCCCCTCAAGATGATCTGCAAGGCCTTAAACTGCATAAAAATGTGTACGCAATGGTTGGATCTTACGTTGTTCCTCAGGATTTGATATATCGCGGTTGGCAGTTCGAATGACGGTTAACGCAATGAGTTTTTTCAAGGATATTTTCCCCTCATTTTTTTATTTTCAAAACAAAATTTAATATAGTTTGCCTGATATTACCGCCTCAAACACAAATAACGCCATGGAGGTGTCTGCTTGGGAACATCTCCTACAAAATTTTGGTAAAACTTCAGCGAAGCCCGGGTAACATCATTGTGTCCCATTGTGCTTCCACACCCATGCTGAGCTGTGGCCCAGTAACACTGGTCAGACCTGGTTGGTTCTAAACCCGACTGCTCACTCTCAGAAACATCTGGAGGGGGAAAACAGGGCAGCGGGAAAACGGTAATCTCAATCCCAATCACTTCTCGCGTAGGCCGAGATCTAGATCTAGATCTAGACCCACCGGGGTTTTATCGTGATAATGATTCTGCCATGCGTGCCACTTTCTGTCTCTTCCCCTCCCTCTCGCTCTCTCCACACGTCATGTCTGACCTACTCCCCAGGGATCAGACCGCCTAATGATCTTAGTAACCCAGAAACACGTCCTATGACAGGTCTGTCTCTTTGACGTCTGTCTCTGCACCTCACTTTCTCTCTTACTTGTTTATTTTTATTTATTTATTTATTTTGGTCTCTCTGTCTTCTTTTCCAGCCTCCCATATATATCCTAGAATAAAGTTCTTAGGCAGATCTAGCAGAAGATTCTAGACGTCCATTCTGTTCCCGACAAACCGCCATCCGTTTCTCCTGCCCCAAGTCAACCATCTTTCTCAGGAGAGGACTGCGGACCTTCAGGCATTTGATTCAAACTGTCTGAGACTCGTGAAAGCCAATAATATTGACGGTTTTTCACTCTCAATTCTACATGAGTTTAACTTTTAATTCTTCTATTTTTTTCTAGCGTGTCGCGTCTTTAGGTTTTTTTTTTTTCGCAAAAAAATAGTAATTTACTCTTAGTTATGCAACATGCATACAAGCAGTAACACTGGCTAGTTTGTTCTCTCAAATGTTTAGATGATTATGATAGCTTTTTACATTCATTGAGAAATCCTCTTTCTCGATTCAAATTTACCACATATCTGTCGGTAGATTCACTTATTTAGCTTTTAGCTGTCTACTTTTCTCTCTTTTTGGCCTCCTGTTTATGAGTCTATCTGTCTATCGCCAATGTCTATTCCAAGTTTCCTGTCTCTTGGATAATAAGGTAATTCAAACATGCGTCTTGGGTCACTTATATGGCTGCATCGCCTATTCACACACCCCTCCGCAAAATGCTCTTCGGTAAACTTGACTTGAACATTATGGAAAAGGGTTATTCATACATCTCTCCAAATAAGTTCTTCGGAAAATTCAGGGACCGTAAATCAGGAAGAAGCAATCATGCAAACACATTTATCTCTTTGAGGTCAGCAATTAAAGAATTTCTTTTTATGCAAGCAAAATTAGTCTTTCGTCAAAACAAGGTCCGGGCATATCCATTACAGCCTTGATTTATGACATCATCAGCGGAGGTTTAAAAAAAACAACAGGGCATTAAGACCGCATTTTTTTCTGTAATTGATTCTTTCTCATGAGCACAATATTAAAGTCATAATTCCAGAATGCAAGACAAGGCTATCTAATAAAGATAGATGAAAATACTTAGGAGGCGAAATAACATAGATGTTCAAGTGTTGGAGCAAACCGTCGACCTTGACCTGGGAGTTGCATCAAACAGTTGGTTTGGGCAGCGATGCTGCTATAAAGGTGACCGCCCACTGGAAACAGCTTGGTCTATGGTCAGCTGGACTTACAGATGCGCTGTGTCCAGACATGCGGCCATGGATTTGACCATTCCCTCTCGCCTCAGTGACTGTCCATGTCTCGGACAAACCTAGTGATCTCAGCTGGGCTCCATTCTACGGCCCATTGACCCTCAGACGGTCAGCAGGGTGTGTGGTGACCTTTAGTCACCCGTACATCTAGAATACATGGACATCTATTGCTAAGATTTACACCGGGAACCTTTGTATTCATCCCTCTCTCTCTCTCTCTCTCTCTCTCTCTCTCTCTCTCTCTCTCTCTCTCTCTCTCTCTCTCTCTCTTTTCTGCGCAAAACCCAAACAGCACAAGCAAGCATTAACCTTTCTCTAAGGATAAGAAAACCTGTCCATATTACAGCAAGGTTTGTCGTAACTCCACCATTTTGGAAAAACTAGAGGCGGTCTCAAGCCGTGTTACATTGAGATGTCTCTGATCTTGTTATGCAATGATTGTAAACACAGGCTCAAATCGACAGAACACATAGACCTAGTTTTTCTCTAAACATCTCACAAGAAATGCCCATGAAACCCTTCTCACCTTCTCACCCCATACTATGTGCAGGGAATTGGCACCTCACTCATGGCTTTTCCTTTGTTTAAACTTTTATATATGTGTATTTTTTAAAAATTGTAATTATGTTTCATCCTAAGCGCGTTTCACTGGTTTAAAGAGCTTACTCTAGGGTATCAGTGTAACAAGTCGTATGAAAGTTATCATCAATTTCCCTCTTAATCGTGACTGAACCTTAACATCTAGACCACTATATAGCATCGTGGCGACGTGCTCTTTTTTCTAATAGTATCGTTTTTACTTACTTCTTTCTGTCAACTTTCTCAATCCGGAAAAAATAGGCCGAACTCGCGACATTGTTAGTTGGCAAAACGTGCATCCTCTGTATTGTTAGTCTGGATGTTCAGAGCTCGAATCCCCACTCGATGTCTTTTGGTCCGAGGGTTTCCCTTAATTATTAGAGAGGCTCTATAGCCGTCACTGGTTCCTGTCACAGTCAACAATGACTGGAGTCCATCATCTAATCTTAACTTTTCCCCACCCCGCTTCCTCTCCTTGCAGATTTTGCCTTAACTTTTTCTCTGCCTCCTATCCCCATTTCTCTCTTATGAGGAAAGATTTGCGACATATAGAAAAGAACCGCTTAGACTCATAAGTCCTGTGGCATCAACCGTTAGAGACCTTCAGAATATTCTATGTCTCCTAAGTCCTATGGCATCAACGGTAAGAGAACTTACCGTCTCCTTCCAACAACAAACATCAGACCTGGTCTCTGTGGTCAGGTTTCACACGGAATGGCTGTCTCGGCCCCTCCTACCCTAACTCATCCCAGCCAGACTAAACTAATTCATACACCGACAGTCACGGCATCCCCGGCAACGAGAATTGAACGTTCCAGATGCTTTTTTCATTCTTTTCTCGGTCAACCGGAATCGCGAAAACAAAACTCCAAAGAGGCGACTGCACTCTCCATTAGGTTGGTTAAACACGCTGCAAGCATCCTGCCCAAATCTGCGCGCCAATGTTTTCCTTGGAGGCTGTGTCCTGGTGAGTACCCGACCACGGAATGAGTGGAGCCAGGGTGAGTTCACGCTGACCCGCCTCTCCCGAGATCCTGTCTCTATTTGCCGGCGCCTGTTACATAAGCAGAACACAAACATTGGGATGGAACATGTGTTTCTTGAAGGCCTTGCCAAGCCATGTATTCTGGTGTGTGAGCTCAGTTGTTTGTGTAGAGGGAGCAGTTGAAGATAAAACATGAGTGAGAGAGAGAGTGAAAAAAAGAGAGAGAGAGAGAGAGAGAGAGAGAGAGAGAGAGAGAGAGAGAGAGAGAGAGAGAGAGAGAGAGAGAGAGAGAGAGAGAGGTCATTGATTGCGTAGTTTCCTTGTTTGTATGCACTTTAATGATCTAAAAAGAAGAAAAAAAAAGGTTAGGAGAACAAAGTCTTACAGAAGTGAAGCTGAGGTCATTAAGCTGAAAATGATGTAACACTCCCAGAGAAACGAGACGCTCTGTAACTCATACTATATATTTCTACACCTATATTTGTTTTATCATCTTGCGATCAAACTCTTTCTCTCTCTCCTCTTTTGGAACTATTGCATTCCTCAATCTTTATCTTTGTAAATTTAGGTGAAACTGCTCTCTCTCTCTCTCTCTCTCTCTCTCTCTCTCTCTCTCTCTCTCTCTCTCTCTCTCTCTCTCTCTGTCTCTCTCTCTCTTTCTCTCCATCACTGTGCCATTCTTTCTGTCTGCCTGCTTGCTTGGTTATCTTTCTCTCCTTTTCTGTCACATACAATATCTCTGCCTCTTCGTCTCTCTCTCTCTCTCTCTCTCTCTCTCTCTCTCTCTCTCTCTCTCTCTCTCTCTCTCGTGACTAGCTTTATCTTTAATTCCTAAAATTATATCAATATCTCTGCCTGCTTGCTTGGTTGTCTTTCTCTCCTTTTCTGTCACATACAATATCTCTGCCTCTTCTCTCTCTCTCTCTCTCTCTCTCTCTCTCTCTCTCTCTCTCTCTCTCTCTGGTTAGAAATAAACAGTATAGAAAAATCAACCACAAACTTAGATCTGCTGGCTAGAAAGTAACCTCTATGCTTTGCTAGAACACCTGCCTTAGAAACAAGCGCCGGCCACCATAGCGGATATAGGGGCAGTAACTCTTGCACAAGCTTACCTGGTTACTCGTCCACTTCCAGTGTCTCTCTGTACAAGTCTACTGACTACTGTGACAGGCCTTGTTATCCTCCTCTCTCAGATCACGGCTGGACAAGGGACAATGGACATTGATTCCTCGTACATTCTTAAATCTTCACTAGAGTATGGCGGGGGGTGGGGGGGGGAAGGAGAGAGAGAAAGAGTGTGCAAGAAAGAGAGAGAGAGAGAGAGAGAGAGAGAGAGAGAGAGAGAGACAGACAGACAGACAGACAATTTGAGACGGTCAGACAGACAGAGATTGAGACAGTAAGATTAAGACAGAGAGACAGAGATAGAGACAGTCAGACACAGAGAGAGATAGGCAGACAAAGTAGGAGAGAGAGAGAGAGAGAGAGAGAGAGAGAGAGAGAGAGAGAGAGAGAGAGAGGCAGACAAACAGTAACATAGATAGAGAAAGACTGAGAGACAAACAGGTAGAGAGAGAGAGGTATAGAGAAAGATAGAAAAATTGAGAGAGAGAGAGAAAGAGAGAGAGAGAGAGAGAGAGAGAGAGAGAGAGAGAGAGAGAGAGAGAGAGAGAGAGAGAGAAAGATAGAGAGAGAAGGTAGATGAATTTTGAATCTACAAAGTAACAAATCCGTATTATTGACAGCTCGCAAATAGTTGTTTCTGCTAATCCGTTCCATAACTTACCAACTAACACATTGAGCAATAGAAGTGATTATGTGTTTGGTGTATGATGGTGAGATATGGGCGACAAGTGGTTTGTTTCTGCCATAATTATGAAGACCAAGGGTTCAGACACACATAACTTTAATTATATGGGTTACAAGCTGGTAGCGTCCCTAGAGAGAGTTGGTTTATGTTCATATGTTGTTACATATGAAGTACCAGCTGACCAGCCCGTCCGAGACATATTGATGGTCTCCACAGCTTGACCACTTAGTGACTGCGGTCACCTCCACTTAGATGGGGATCATGATAGGTAGGGGAGATTGTGTAAACAGTCTGGGCCGACGGATATTGATGCCTTGCTCGAGTGGCCACTTTTGACGTCATAGTTCAAGGTTTCGTCTTGAATGTCTTTTGTTATCTATCTTAAGCAAGTAATAGGTGGTTATTAATATCTCGATACATTTTGGCAATACGAAAAGCGAGAGGTCGAAGGCGAGAGATCAAACAGGACATCAAGAAAGGGAAGGAATGTTTGTATGAGAATAAGGATAGAAAGGAGTAGTGAGGAGGGGGTGGGGAAGAGATAGAGATAGATAGATAGAAAGATAGATAGATAGATAGATAGATAGATAGATAGATAGAGAGAGAGAGAGAGAGAGAGAGAGAGAGAGAGAGAGAGAGAGAGAGAGAGAGAGAGAGAGAGAGAGAGAGAGAGAGAGAAAGTGGCAATAAGTAAGGCAGGAGGACAGCCGCATTGCTTGAGGAGATCAGAAGAAATTAATTTTTGTTTGTCCGCGATTAACCTCGCCACGAGCGGCTACTCTAATGGTTGTTACCTCTGGACGGTCATGGGTTATCGGTCATAACGTTATGGTCAAGTGTCCAGGCTACCACTGGGAGGAGAGCTGACAGAGTGAGAGAGAGAGAGGGAGATATAAAGAGAGGGAGGGATAGAGAGAGAGGGGGAGAGAGAGGGAGAGGGAGAGATAGAGAGAGAGGGATATATATATATAGAGAGAGAGAGGGAGAGAGAGATAGAGAGAGGGAGAGAGAGGAATCGAGTATTCAGAGACATCTTCTACTGTATTAGAGAACTGCTCGTAAATTAGAAGCTCTCTGCAAATAGGAAAGACAGAATGTGGCATTGTGATGGACGAATAATTTCTTTTCAGACTTCGCAACGTCTGTGAACGTAGTTATTATCTCTCTCTCTCTGTCTCTCTCTTTCTCTCTCTCTCTCCCTCCCTCTCTCTCTCCCCCTCTCTCACCCTCTCTCTCCCTCTCTCCTCCCCTCTCTCTCTCATCTATCTATTTGTCCTCAAACCTTCATCTCTAGCTCTCAGTGCGTGTCCCCGTCTCTCTCTCTCTCTCCCATCTTTCTCTCTAAGAGATCTTTTTCTTTTCATCTGCTGTGTGTGTCCTCATACCGTCATCCCTACCTCTCAATGCAAGAGTTTCCCCCCCCCAACCCCGTCTCTCTCTCTCTCTCTCTGTGACATGTATATATGGACACACTAATTTTTCCCCCTCCTTACTTTGACAGCTACAGTTACTGTACTGTTCTCTTCTCCCCCCCCCCCCCCCCCCCTCTCTCTCTCTCTCTCTGTGACAAGCTCTAGGCCCCATGCAAGTCGCGCTGGGTGACGAAAGTGAAAAAAAAAAATCTTCCTGGCGGACTTTACGGTCTTTCTATTATCATTGCCACTGTGACCACAGGAGGCTATACGGAAGCTATTCGGACCACGGTCAGTTGACTGGGGTCTCTTCACCCACTGGTGGCCGGCCGACACATTGCTAGCCACTGGACTAGATCTAGCTAGATGCCGACGTTTCGTGCTGTGTTTGGAGAGTTTTGTTTGTGGATCTAAATGTCAAGTGCTGGCTTGTGCCGGGTCTGTACCTCAGTACAGAGATAACAAAGTCTGGGAGGCGACCTTAAAGTCTGCTCTGTACAGCCCGAAAACTCGTTTATTCAGGAATAAAACGTTCATTTTCGTTTAGTTTAAAATCTTAATCCAGATTTTGATCCATTTACCGACAACATCATTCTAAAGTTTCAAGTCTAAAGTCATAGCTGCAACAATTTCTTCTTTCAAGCTAAGGACACTAGTTCATAAATACTTTGGACATCAAATCCTTGCGATAAAGAACTGAGCTAGTCTAGCTCATCTTAAGCATTTGCTTTCATAATAGAAGTGCTAACAAAAAATTTGCCATCTAATTCGAAAATTTTAGTTCTTACCAGTTCTTCGTTTCAGGCAGATCTAAACCCCAACGTTCACTGAAAAGTTCTTCACTCGGTGCAAAATTATCTTCTGTCTACATGTTATAATCGGAAGGTATGAAGATTGTTGGTTCAATATTTTTAAGCAGTTTGCTAAAAATGTGGATTTGTCATAGGAATGTAGCTTAGATCTTATACAAGCCTGCGGGAATCAAACATTCAAAAGAGGAAAACAAAATGTTTCTCTTGTAGTGATTCTTTCGCGTGTGTGAAGTTTTCGAACAACGGATACATCATCTCACCTTTGAAAATGGCGTGAGTAACCCTACTGGCCGTTTTTGCCATCCGAATATTTTTTTTAAAAAGAAGCACAAGTATTCCTGCCTGTTTGTTTCATAACTAATGCAAATATCTTAGAAACTGCCTCCTGTAATTCGTATGAGGCATGTAGGCCAAGTCTGTTTGATTTCTTGTTTATTTTAGAATTTCATAGGCCGTTCTTAATCTCGTAGATTAGAGCAAATAAAAGCAATATTGGTAGCCTATAGATAAGAGAGTTGCTCAAGTGAGGTTTTAAACCTCAGAGGTTGGACGCCACCCTCGCGGTGCAATATGGTCCCATAGACACCACTCCTGGACAGTAGGTTCTGCGCCGGATTTATATGAAAATTTTAAGAACAAACAGCAAAAAATGGAAACATGAAGTGGATTGCGTTTTATGGGTTTTCATTGACGTCTTGTGTTTGCCATCGTGGGCGAGAAGATATGTAGATAACTAGATATTAGCCAAGTCACATAGAGGAAAGTAACACCATGTCGTATCACTAGGGCGGGCTGCCCAGGGGTATACATGCTACAATAATACTGGTAACCCAATATTCTATCATTCTATGCAGAGCAACATGGAATTGGCTTAAATCGCGTGACCGCTCTGGTAGAGAACTAACAGCTGGCTTAAATGCTTATTTTTATTTGACTCAGCACTTGATTGTAACTCATCGTTTTCCTGTTTGTCTGTGTGTCTTTCTCTGCAGGCCGACTAGGACGTGTCGCCTGGCTGGATTAGAGCTGAACATGATGCTGTCGCTGATGTTGACAGTCCTGGCGTGTGGTATACCACTGGCCCTGGCTCAGACAGACACAGACTTCTCGGGTGAGTACAGTACAGACACAGCAGCAGCACTGGGCGGGGCTTGCCTGCACCTGTACACTCGCAGCACCTGCCTCTCTGTCTGTCTCCATGTCTTGCCACATGTCTGTCTGAATGTCTGATGCGATTTTTTGTTCATAATTATGGGAGCGTATTCTGAATGTGGTAACGGCACCATGCTTTTCTCTGATAGTGAAGGGGTGGGGATTAGAGAAACGAAGGTCAGAGAACAACATGAGATCTTATTATGGTCGCATGGGTATGCAGATGTTTTTCTTTATTCTTGCGTCTGTCTGGTGATGTCTGGCTCTTGCTAGGCTATCGCGCACTGGTTTAGCTGCTGGCGGAACTACAAACAGTCTGTCGTTTAGTCAGCTGGGCTGCAAAACTCTGAGGCTCGGGTGAAAGGAAAAGAGTCTTCTGTATTATTTTGGCCTGTACCAGTATAATAAGGACAAAGCACCCGACTTGTGTATTTTGTCTGCTGCGGCTGCTGCTGTATCACGCACACCTCTGGTGCTGTGATGTCGAGAGCGAGTCACTCGGTACTCTGTGTGTGTGTGTGTGTGGCAAGTGATCTAGCATTCCTACTACAACCGGTATTTCTTACCTCAGCGGCTGGCTCCGTGTGATACTTTTCCTGGAACTTTTTTGACTCGATTCATTGAAGAGGAGCGAGTCTTTTCCTAACTCGCCACGACAATCAACTAAGCGACACCGTCAAATAGCTGTTTGAAGACACTTGATCTAGAGACCTAGACAGCTCTTTACTGCAAGCAGTCCAAACAGTGTTAAGTAGGTCAACTATTGTACAAGAAAGGAAGAAAGTCTCAAGGAAAGAACAGTTTTAATCTGAGGTCTTCAGTCAAATGACTCGATTCTTTTGATCCACCTCAAAATTGTGTCAATGATGTTGGAAAAAAAAGTTAGTTTAGTTTAATTACCCTAGAGTCAAACGAGGGAACTCTTAGACATTGGTTGAGCTAAAGAAGATTGTATCAAGGATTTGGGTTCAAGAACAAACATCTTGTAGCGGTAGGTTCGTCTCTACCTTTAGGCCTACCTGTACAAAGCAAGGCATCCCTTTTACTGTCACTAGTGTCAGCGGTTGTCTTTGCGAGTCACTAGTGTAGCTCTAGTTTAGCCCTATAACCCCGGCTAGGTTTTAACCCTTTTCTCCTCAAAGCCAAACTTTTCATTCTCGGCTCTCCAAGTGTGTGGCGTGTGTAGCGGACTCGGCGGTCTAACGTAACTGAATACCTTCGGCGTGCCGCGGCGCTGCGGAAGCGTTGTCGGTAAACATTCGTTTCATGCCTCGGCATACATTTAGGACGTGACTTTGTTGGTACAGAGAGACAGAAGGGGATGGAGAGAAAGAGAGTTAGAGAGAAATGTTGACACTGTCATGCAGTTTATATTATGTTTAAAAGAAGTGCCAAAACGTCATTCCTTCTTACTCTCTATGTCTTAGCAAACAGTGCTAACAATGGATTAACACGCCCTACAGAGGTGCAGGCAGACAGACGTGTCTGGACATCTGGGGTGGTTAGCTCTGGAGATTCTCAGAGATGGTAACATTTCAAAACTAGTTCTTAGTGTCTTACCTGCCTAATGCACTGTATAAAGATTTAATCTCAGTAAATATCGTATTAGTTTCAAAATATTCGTTTCCTACGTGTTTGATATTGACATAGAGGTAGGTAGGGAGGATTGGTTGGGGGTAGGGAAAGAGTGCCAATATTTTGATAAAATTCAAGAAGTCATTTTTTCAGATTCTTTCCGAAAGTGTACTGGTGTAAAGTTGGAAACAAATCAGTAGGATAGAAATCTGTACTGTTTGGAATCTGTCATGTACGGGTTTGACTGTCACCTCGGGTAACAAAGAAGAAAGTTCACTGGAAATATCATTATCCTTTAGGTAGCTTGAGCCGACATCAAATCTATTTTCAGCTGAAA
>JAWDGP010004442.1:272500-315000 GCA_033675545.1 Elysia crispata
TTCACATAGAACTTCATTTACCTCAAAATATTTAGTGTCGCCCACTCCTCTCATAACCTCTGTACCTCAAGTCTCAGAATGCGTGTGTGCTTGAATTTATGTGTGTGTGTGTGTGCGTGTGTGTCTGAGTGTGGGGGGCAGGGGATGCGCAACACATTACAGCCTATAACCAAGTCAAAAAGTGACTGCGAGATAAAAATAGTACGAGCGTCCTTCATTTAGCGAAAACTTCAGTTATCTAACTATTAGTTTTATGATGATGATCGGTATTTTTACGACATTTCTCATTTTTTTTCACTACCACCGTCTGTCGCAGCAGTAATCTCCCTTGCTGCTGTTGCCGGAAGCTCACGTTGCTCAGCACTCAGCAAGGCTCGCGCAGAACTAACAGGTATCAACTTCCGCCGTCAGTCGGCAAGGGTTAATTTTCTTTGAATGGAGGGTGAGAGAGTAAAAGAGAGAGAGAGAGAGAGAGAGAGAGAGAGAGAGAGAGAGAGAGAGAGAGAGAGAGAGAGAGAGAGAGAGAGCAAGAGAGAGAGAGAAAATAAAATACTATGATTTATGAGCAGGTAGCATACGGAATTCTCCCGTCATACCACAGAGAGTGAGGGACTGATCTCTCCCTGCTACCCATCTCCAGGCAATTTGTCACGGCAGGTGTTTAAGATAGATGCACACCAGACTCACACACGCACACGCACACATCAGCTAATGGCTGCACAGCATTTTTTAAAGTCACGTAAATTGTAGAAACTGATGATTTTGAACTTTCCCAACAGGTTAAGATCTATTTTGGAAACATTTCTCTCTTTTCGTACAAACTCGTTCTCTGACGTTGATCAGTGTTTTTTGTTTTCAGGTATGACCTGAAGATGTTGAAAAAGTTGCGGTTTAAGATGTGTCTTTAAAACGAATGAAAAAAAAAAACAACCAACAAACTATTGAATCATTTAAACAAAGTTTGTTTGAAGAAATTAAAAGTAGGAAAACGACGGGAAGACAGGTAAATAAGAAAAAAAAGGAACAAGAAGTCCGCAAATAGTCGAACTCTATGAGATTATCATGAGTTCAAATACCGTTGTAATTTATAACAAACCTTTGCCGATTACAAGAGATTCATGCATAACTGTGGGCGCCCAGTTTGACCCTTGATCACTTTCATTGGTGGTGACAACCTTTTACAAGGGTCCACTGACCTACAGTTTGTGTATATTGTATATTACAGATAGAGAGACAGAATCCTGATGTCATAATCCCAGAAATTAAGCAAGAGTTACGCCTCTAAACAGTCCAGAGATTCTGCATCTGGTCCGTCACTGAGGTCCGAGACGCAGACTGAGGTCCCCAGGGCTAGCTCGCTGGTCATCGCATGTTACTGTTGAACTCTGACTCCCACTCACCTCTCAACCCAATAGAAGAAATAATTGCGCCTATATGACGTGAAAAATAGTTACCCTCTTCCCTTACTGTTTCTTTTAACGTTCATTGAAGATAAGAAAAGATAAGATAAGATATACTTTTATTGTCCTTCGAACCACGTACTTCTCAATATTTCCCCTATTGTGAGAGAAGAACCCGGGCTTCTGTGACTGAGTGTCGACTGGGTGTTTGCTCATGCGTGCCTGGTCTGATGGTATTTCGGTGACGTATACCGCTTCACGGCTCATATCTTTATTCAACTCAGGTGAGCGATCAGAAGTTTGGCCAACAGTTCGGTCCAAGTTATCACAGGTTAAATAGGCAGGCAACTTGCCAGGTTTAACATCTACCTGAGAATTATCTCATCCCTCTCTCTTTCTCTCTCTCTCTCTCTCTCTCTCTCTCTCTCTCTCTCTCTCTCTCTCTTGTTTGACTGAAGATTACTCTGCATGTTTTTGTTTTTCTATATCAATTTCATTTTTATAGATGGGTTTCTATCTGTGTGTCTGTGTATCTACCTCTTTCTTTCACTCTTATCGTCTCTAATCTTACCTTTCCTTTGATCCCATGCGTTCACTTTCTCTCCCTCTTACTATCGTTATTGCTCGTATGTTTTCTGCCCTCTCCCACATTTCATTTTGTTTCTCCTTCCTGCCCCCACCCCCCCCCTCTCTTATTCCTCCACCGTTTTCCATATACATCTTTTTCACATCTCTTATCTAGCGATGCGCTATTATCAGAGTCATGCAGCGAAACAATGTTTCACCTTTTCAAGCCTGATCCTGGCTGACTGATTCACTGTGTAAGAATCTCCATTAAAACCGCAGAACCGAGAACACTGCAGCTCGTCAAACGAACCGTGATAATGGCATCTGGCAAGCTGCCACCTGGTGCCTGGGGTGAAAACTTGATGGGGGCTCGAACTTCCAACACCTCCAAACCAGGCCTGAGTTTACGACACCCGACCTTCATACATGAGCCTGCCAGTTAGAACCAGTGAAAAGCCGTTAGAGATAGATTGAGATAAGATTTCTGGGTGCACCCACACCTAGTTCAGGTAAACCGAAGACCGTGTGATGTCACGTGGCAGCTCTGAGACCTCCATATTTTACACTGATGATTATATTAACCCTTTGTGAGCCGCTCACGCCTTGATAAAAGCTTTTACATGCATACGATTTTCTCTCCTCACCTTGATGTAAAATGAGTACGTGACTACAGTTGGACCATCTTGCAGGTCCGCTAGAGATACGTCAGTCCCAAGACTCTATAATTACAGCTGGGGTTCTGAATGTTTCGCCGTGAGTTGAGCAAGATGTATTGGTTGGCAATGGTTTGTTAGGTACCTCTGAATGTTTCCCCGAGAGTTGAAGCAGATGTATTGGTTGGTAATGGTTTTTCGGGGAGCCCTTATTGAGTTCTGTAAGCTCCACCTGGAATCTGACGCTGTTTAAAGAAAGGGGCTGGATGCATTATGCTGATATCGTAGTTTAAATAACAGACCAAGGGGGAGATGGCTGAGGGGCAACGCGTTGCGTGCACATCTGTAAGGGATGTCCGCTGAAGATTCGAGGCAGGTCTTGGTTATCAGAATGATAAGTTCGGGGCCTCACCTTGAAGACTCGGCCGTGTGGGTCTTGGCCAACTATCCACCGAAATCAATGTTTGAAGCTAATGAAGGTATGATATCATTCTATGAGAGTTTGGGAAACATTTTGATTAGTGTACATAGGTGAAAGAGAGAGAGAGAGAGAGAGAGAGAGAGAGAGAGAGAGAGAGAGAGAGAGAGAGAGAGAGAGAGAGAGAGAGAGAGAGAGACGGGTGTGGACAAGGATTGAATCATATAAGGTCAGAGAGAGGATAAGCCATCCATGTTATTAATAATAATAATAATAAAAATGAAGAAAAAACAGTATTAAGTTCCCAAACTTAGCAAGAGGACCCCCCCACTTCTTTCACTTTCTCACGGAATGGGTGTAAAATGTGAAAATGGGAATCTTGATCGGGTAGACTGAGGATGGG
Source organism: Elysia crispata (assembly GCA_033675545.1). NCBI lineage: Eukaryota > Metazoa > Mollusca > Gastropoda > Plakobranchidae > Elysia > Elysia crispata. The sequence continues at coordinate 275,942 of JAWDGP010004442.1, forward strand.
CCGAGGGTGAAAACTAAGGCAATTGAGGCATGTTGTTTCTTCACCGTTGTAATTTCGGCTTCTCTTGATAATCAAGAGAACTGATTTTTCTTCATGAAGCGAAACACACAAAAATAATGAGATCTAGTTTAAAATTACCGGTATGTCATCATATTCTTCGGTATATTTTATCTTCAGCATGGTAGAATCGATTCCAAAACTTCCTTAATGATTTTGATTGGACCTATTTGTTTCTAAGTAATGAGGAACTTATCCCCCTAAAAATATAAATAAAAAGTAGAAAAAGAAAAAAAAACTGGGAGGAATTAAACTTTGCTTCCCAACAAAGACATTCACGGGCGTATCATGGTTTGCTTATTTGACGCAACCCAGGGCGGACGTTCTAACCCTGGACCACAGGCGCTCCCCGCCTGACTGCTGAATCACATTATGCCTCGAGTAAGCCAGACAGGAAATGGAAAGAAAATTCATAACCATTAATTTTCCATTCGAGAAAGTTCCAGTGTGGCCTGGTCCCGCCGCCAGCCTGTTGAGTGGGGTTCTCCTGTGTCTCTGTTATTGTAAGATTAGCTTGGCTCACTGAACAGCCCGCCATCTGCATTCGATTCGGTTCGTCTGAAGGCTTTGATTAGATAACTCTTTGAACCCAGGGCACGCACACATACACTCTCACTCACACACTCACATGCCTTAGTTTTCACCCACGGCCCATCGTCATTCTACCCGATCAAGATTCACATTTTACACCCATGCCGTGAGAAAGTGAAAAAATTGGGGAGGGGGGTGTTTTTTTTTTCCTCTAGCTAAGTATGGGAACTAAACATACTGGTTTTTTCTTCATTTTTTATTATTATTTATAACATGGATGGCTTATCCTCTCTCTGACCTTATATGATTCTACCTTGTCTACATTCGTCTCTCTCTTTTTCTCCTCTGTGTACACTAATCAAAATGTTTCCCAAACTCTCACAACTCACGCGCACCACTGTTTCCGCTTCGAGTTCACGCATGCGCCAATTATTATGTATGTCTTGCGCTTGACTAGGATTCCCCCCTCCCCCTCCCCCACCCCCCCCCCCCTCTCTCTCTCTCTCTCTCTCTCTCGGTGTTTCTTTCTCATTATTTTGTTTGTGTCTTTTCCTCTCAGTTCACTTTATCTCCTCTCATCACGATCGCTCAGTCTATTTCTCCGTCTCTCTATGTCTATCTCTTCATCTTTCTATTTTTGCCTGTCTCTCTCCCTATCTTTCTCTCTCTCTCACTCTCTCCATCTCTTTCTCTGAGCAAGTGTGAGGAGAGAAAGCCTACGGTGAACGTAATCTGATTAAGAAACATTTCATAAAGTATAGTCTTACTTCAATTTTTTTCATTCTATGTACTTATTTCACAGCAATAGCAAGCAACTAGAATCGAATTACTTCAACAGCTTTTAAAAATCCTATATGCAGATACATGTTCTGATCAGCGCATTTCACTTGCTATGCGAGCTATGGTGAGAAAAAACCCGAATCTCCTTCTTTGATTATACATTGCTTTCTTATTGACGGTCTACTGAATAAGTCCCGTTAGAAACTTTCTCATGCGAATTTCCTTTTTCGTAACCTGGACCAAAAGCTGTGTTGCAAGTAGGTTGCACAAAGTTTTATTTTTTCTTGTTATGAGCATCAAGGACAATAAATGGCGCCTACAATTCTAACAGGTGAGACAGTAATTCCCTCCATCTATGCTCTTCCAAACTGGGGTCATAAAATGTGCTTAGCGATCTAAAGTTCAAACGCCTACCGCTTTCACTAGCCTCTTCTCTTTTTTTCCCCATGTTTAACTCCAACCTTGTCTTTAGCTTCCCTAAGGACTGGACACACAATTGTAGCTGTGCCTTTGACGATACGTATTATGATGTCAATACACAAGAACGCAATGGGTTTTTTCTGTTGTAGCCAAGTGTAGACAAATTCCCCTTTTCTTTAGAAATATGATCAAAGTTTTTCATATCTGGAAGCAGCCAGTGACCAGTGGGCACTAACTGAGAGGGTTAAAGCTAGCTCTCAATTAATCTGGTCCTGGTTTATAGAGTTTGGGCCAGGTTTTGCTTTGATCTGAAGTTAGTGGACACGAGTGGTGGAGGTCGGCGCTCATACTGACAGTCAGATCAGACAGTGTGTGAGTCGGGCAAGACGTGGTCTCTCACTGTTAAAATGTTCATTGTGGTCCAGATCTGGAGGACTTCATTGAACATGTATGTTTTCATTGTCGTTGAGATTTAGGCGTATGATGGAGGCTAGGCCAGGACCAGACTTTTTTTTTTATCATGGTGAGAAGTAAAACTAGAAGGCGAGCATAAAAGTTGATCTTATTGTAGTGATGACGATTTCTGTGTTTACTGTAGTGACCACATCGATTCTTTAAAGGCTTTGTTGTGGTTCCGATGTCATGCAGTATGTTATCTCAGGACGGAGGAAGCAGCCAATTTGGGCCCTAAATGCTATCTCGGGTACTGCACTAGACCTAGTCTCAGACTCAACTTAAGCGAGCCGGTACTAACCAAGAGCGGAAAAAATGTCAAACGTTGCAACATATATATATATATATATATATATATTAATCTACGGACAATTGTTCACTTTCCTCGTGGTCTGAAGAGAGAGAAACACCAGCGGCTCTGATTCTGACGTCGAACATCAATAATTCTTTTGAGAATGAAAATCACCATAGGAAAATCAATACAACTATGGTAAAATGATCTAAGAAAACCGTTTACCAGCTGGCAGAGTTAATATGGAAGCCAATGTGATCGACTGCCCCTACTAGATAAGTATCTATTGTCACTGTAACCGTAGCTGATTGCCCTGGTGGAGGCGGCCCCTTAGTCCCTCTAACCCGCGAGACAGCGATATATCCAGGTCACGATACGGCAGGAGATGAGCTAATTAAGCCCTCAGTTTGTCCTGGAAACATCATCTGACATCACCCGGCTTGTGGTCTACACAGAGCCATGAACTCCTGACCTAGACTAATGATCGCACTCGCACGGCACGCATTGGTTACAAAGATAACTCGTAATTCTTCATAATAGAAACACAAAAAGAAATTAGTATGATGAACACCTAAAAGCTGCGGACAGTTGCTTTCTTTTTTTTTTTTTTTTAATTTCCAAGTAGAAGAAGACCACAACCTCGTTATTGTGCTGTAACTCCACCAGCCTAGACTGCTCCAGCTGTCCAGCTGATGATGTAAAGTTAAGAAACCAGCTATTCCCAGAGCTGGAGTGAGGTGGTTCCCACTTACCTCTCTGTGTATCAGATTTCCCGAGCGGTGACGTGGCCTGGACTGGTGACAAACGACCCCGCTGATGGCTGGGTCGAGTTTCCCGACCCGTGGGGCCCAGCCCGGCGCCGCGCCAACCGTGACGCCATGCCAGGCACTCGGCCAGTGGTGGAAGCCTTGAGGAAACACCTGGACACAGCACCACGGCACGGGACACACCGGGCGGTGGAAAGGTTTATAACCTCATGCCAATTATACCGTTTCCAATAGGATGGCGATAATTGATTCCCTTTATTATAATAGTGTCTCTACTGCATGTTATTTGCCGTCTCCTAAGTCTCAACGCAGTCCAATGTTGCCGCAAGTTATTTTAAAGCTCGATGAATCGGATGAGGAAGAGCAGGAAAAAAAAAAAAAAACTTGAAACGGAGAAGGCAGAATGAATGTGATAGTGGTAAGCAACGTGGTATTGTGATTAAGACGCAGTACTCGGGGAATTTATACAAAGATATTGATAGTAAGCTGTGGGCTAAGTTATTGTTGTCTTTTTTCCCCTTTTTTTGAGCGAAGGAAGGAAGAGAAGAGTTGGGTGTTTAGTGAAGATTAAATAATGTTGCTAACTAGATGAATTAAACTTCTCAACTTCCGCCTTTTTCCCCCTCAAACATGTAGACCAGTCCTGTCCTGTCTTTGCCCTCACACCGCGCCCTCTCCACTCTGTCTGTCTGTCTGTCTGCCTATCTGTCTCTCTGTCTGTCTGTCTGTCTATCTGTCTGTCCGTCTGTATCTCTCTCTCTCTCTCTCTCTCTCTCTCTCTCTCTCTCTCTCTCCATCCACCCGCCTTTTCTCCTCCCTTTTGTTGATTGGCCTGTGCTTGAAACCCAACTAGAAAATCTAAATTCAATCTTGCTTTTCCAACATCTTCCACTTTATCGGCTGCAGTAACTGTTGCTAGAAGCTTAAGCCCTCACCCCTAGGTCTCGATATGTTGCTCACACGTTGCCCAGTCCTGCTGACCAAGTTACGTGTCGTCTATCTCGGTTCACACTGGGCTCCTTGGCTTTTTCAACACCTCTGGCAACGAAGAATATCTATGAAGTGGGAAGGAGTTTTCAAAAGGTGATGGGAAGAGGGAAAGAAGAGCGATGGAGGATGATTAGAAGGATTGACGGAGAGCGTACAGAATAATTGAAAAATTAAGCAAAAGGACTCGTACAAAGACCGAAAGTTTTGAGACGTGATGTAGATAGAGAGAAGGGGGATTGAGAGAGAATAAGAGGAATAGAGAGAAAGAGAGAGACACGCAAATGCAGAGACAGAGAGAAAGAGAGAAAGAGAGAGAGAGAGAAATGCAGAGGCAGAGAGAACGAGAGAGAACGAGAGAGAGAGAGAGAGAGAGAGAGAGAGAGAGAGAGAGAGAGAGAGAGAGAGAGAGAGAGAGAGAGAGAGAGAGAGAGAGAGAGAGAGAGAGAGAGAAAGAGAGACTGAGAGCCAGGTAGGTGATGAATGAACTGTATTCTTGTTACAGCAGCTGTGGTGTTCCATCCTCCAGCTGCTGCTGCTGCTGCTACGTTGTTCGGTACATTCCGAATGGTTGTTGTCTAATCTAAGACTGCGTCGTCTGTGTTGGGGCATGCTTGTTATCTGGTTACTCCACTGCCTGTTGTTTCCGATGATTACAGCAGCATGGGAGAGATGAGGGCATGGTGGTGTCCGGTCAGACCAGACATAGTCTTAATGACGCAGTAACTATCGCTGCAGACCTGACATTGTTTCTATCAATGACGCAGTAACAATCGCTGCTGACCAGACATTGTTTCTATCAATGACGCAGTAACTATCGCTGCAGACCTGACATTGTTTCTATCAATGACGCAGTAACAATCGCTGCAGACCAGACATTGTTTCTATCAATGACGCAGTAACTATCGCTGCAGACCAGACATTGTTTCTATCAATGACGCAGTAACAATCGCTGCAGACCAGACATTGTTTCTATCAATGACGCAGTAACAATCGCTGCAGACCAGACATTGTTTCTATCAATGACGCAGTAACAATCGCTGCAGACCAGACATTGTTTCTATCAATGACGCAGTAACAATCGCTGCAGACCAGACATTGTTTCTATCAATGACGCAGTAACAATCGCTGCAGACCAGACATTGTTTCTATCAATGACGCAGTAACTATCGCTGCAGACCAGACATTGTTTCTATCAATGACGCAGTAACTATCGCTGCAGACCAGACATTGTTTCTATCAATGACGCAGTAACTATCGCTGCAGACCTGACATTGTTTCTATCAATGACGCAGTAACAATCGCTGCAGACCAGACATTGTTTCTATCAATGACGCAGTAACTATCGCTGCAGACCAGACATTGTTTCTATCAATGACGCAGTAACAATCGCTGCAGACCAGACATTGTTTCTATCAATGACGCAGTAACAATCGCTGCAGACCAGATTTTCTGAGGTTTCGCAGGAAAGGCTTACGGGGCCTAAGCTAGACTACGACGTAATATTTTTAGACTGGCCGACATCATTTGCATAACCTCCTTCCACCCAGCGGTACGTAGCAGAATCGCTTTTCGTAAACATGCCTGGTCTGCTATCAATGACGCAGTAACAATAGCTGTTGTCTGGACAGCCTCTCCTCTCAGTCGGTGGGTTTTTCTTCTTTATAAGTTTGGAACATTCTCACATTGACAATGCGCACTCTCTAGCTCTTCTCTCACTCACGAATTTCCCTTTTTTTTCTGTGATTCCGGAACATTTTACATTGACAATGATCACTCCTGGCCTGGAAATTCTAGAGCAGCCTTGGCTTACAGATGCGCCGGACGCTAGCGGCGGAAGATAAGGTTTGAGTCTCACCTTTAACGCCTCACCGTGTTTCCTGAAAAGCTGATTAGGGCTGTCGGTGAAGAATAGCCTACTAAATCAATTTTGTCAAGGGGTTCACGAAATGTGTTAAGCAACAAATCAAATGCTTATCATTGCAATCGAGAAATGTTTGTACCAAGTGGGAGAGAATAGCTGGAGATAGGATCACTGTCTGAGCCCGCTCAAGCCATAGATGTAGCCGCTGAGTTTTGAGATCAATGTCATTTTAATTGTTAATGACATAATACATGCCTTGTGTTGTCAATCTAATTAAGCTTTACTGTGACTTTTATTTAACGTTATTTTAATGTATTATCCTACGACCAGACCTTAGTTTATAATACACTTGGTTTACAACAGCCTAGAGATGAAAGTAGAAGTTGGCATTATTTTTAATCAACGATTATGGATTGTTCACATTAACTGTTTCTTCACTTAGGCTTAGCCTGGTTTTAGGAACTGTACATGTACTGGATAATAACAGACAAATGGGCATCTTGTCATGGCAGCGAACTAGCTGGTCTCCAGGTTGAAGCTTTGGCAGTGTGAGAAATGACATGGGGAACAGGTCCTTGCAGCATCCCTGTCCCAGCTGAGAGGGGGGGTCTCCAAGCCGCTGCGGTCCTACTGTTCCCCATCAAGTCTCACCGAGGCTCTCTGACGTTGGTTGTCAAGGCTGTGATACGCTTTTCTTCATTTATCCAAGAGAAATTCTTGTCTTTGCATATACAAGTCATGTGACATATTCCTTATTGCATCAAAAGCTTGCAACCTTGTTGACTCCGTTCTCTTCGGATTATGTCGCAATGGTTAGCTTTCACTTCCGCTATTCCTTATGGTTCTTTCACGGGCTCCGCTGTGTTCAGGGGGGTGAAAACAGCTGAGGAGCAGTATGAGCTTTCGTTATCATCATCCTCCTCCCCCTCCTCCTCCTCCTCCTCCTCCTCATCATCATCATCATCATCACCATCCTCATCACCATCCTCACCATCCTCATCATCATCATTATCACCATCCTGCTCCTCCTCCTCCTCCTCCTCCTCATCATCATCATCATCATCACCATCCTCATCATCATCATCATCATCATCATCATCATCATCATCATCATCATCATCATCATCATCATCATCACCATCATCATCACCATCCTCATCATCATCATCATCATCATCATCATCATCATTATCACCATCCTCATCATCATCATCATCATTACAAAAAGCACCAACAACATTATTCATCTTATTGTCGCAAAAATATGATATCGTTCAGAGAATTAATTTAATTTCGAAAACGCTTTCAACGAATATTCGATCATTTACATTATTCGCCGGTATCTCTTCTTAGTCTCACCTGTTGCCTCTCTTCTCTCTTTTCACCGCACTGGACCGTGTGAGTTCGCGACTCTAGTACGTGCGGCCTGTGTCCCACACGGTGTGCTGACTCCATTTCTATAACACACCGTGATCAACATGTGAGAAAGATTATATCAAATGTTTGATTGAACATATTACATCCAAGTCAAAAGCTGAAAACTGCAAGCTCGACATGCGAGGGGTGGCATGTGTGTAACTCAGATGTGTAACCAACACCAAACTGCTGCTCACTCTGTGTGCGTGTGTGGCGAGCGAGAATGCTTTAATGCTATCAAACCCTTTAGTAATCGGTGATGGAGATTACGTGAAGTTATAGAACAGATTATAGATTTATAAGCTGCAACTGTTGGTGCTACTGAAAAATAGGTACTATAGGCGAGGGAAATGAGAGAGAGAGAGAGAGAGAGAGAGAGAGAGAGAGAGAGAGAGAGAGAGAGAGAGAGAGAGAGAGAGAGAGAGAGAGAGAGAGAGAGAGAGAGAGAGAGAGAGAGACTCAGAAGGTTTTTTGTTTGAGACGGGGGATTGGCTGGGAGGCATTGTTGCAATAGGTAGCTGATATACGATCGCGATGCAGGTGCCAAACTAAACAGTTAAACAGTTAAGGTAGAAGCTGCGGTATCATTGTGTTCTTTGCTTGAGAGATGAGAAAAAAACAGTACACAGGTGAGTGAGCAAAGTCATGGGGGTCTGGCCAAACTGTTCCACATTAACTAACCCAGACAAAGTATATCAGGTGGATAGGACAACTTTCAGATAATAGCCTTTTGTTTGGGCAGACAGACAGACTTTCAACAGGGAACAGATCCAGGGAGCAGCTGTATCAGCCAAAGGATAGTTTTCTGGTTCAGCTTGAAACTGTCTAGGTTGATAAGTAGATAGTCAGATAGGTAAATAGATAGATAGGTGGATAGATGGTTAGAGAGAGAGAGAGATAGATAGATAGACAAATAGATAAATAGATACATTAGATAGATGAGTAGATAGAGAGATGAATGCATATTTGATAAATAGACAGGGTATAGAAAGATTGATATATATTGATGGATAGGAAGAAAGGTAATTAGATCGATGGATTAGTTAGCGGAACAAGGGACAAAGATAGGGATAAAGACAAAAAGAAATAAAGAAAAATAGAACGTTGCCGAGGGACAGAAATAGAGTTAGCCAGACAGGCAAACAAACAGATTCAAGGGCAGCCAAACAGAATGGAAGTTATTAATTAGGAGGGACTGGTCTCAATATAAAGAAGGAAACTTTTCTATGTTAGAGCAGTTTGACCTATGAAGTTAGGAATAAATATTGACAATCTGAAATGATAAACAGTTTAACCCGAGAAGCTGCCATGCACGATTCCTTGCCTATGGGTTACATCAACCATCAAAGCGGACCGTGCGGTTTGTTGGCTCCAGGTGGAACGGTTATACGGTGCTAATTGCTGGGTCATAACTTTATAGCCATACCCTGTTATTAATCCATCTTTCATGATCAGGTTAACATATTTTAGTATTGGTTTTCTGTAGGAATAAAAGCGTGAACTATCACTGAAAAACCTGTATTTTATCAACTACAACGCTGCGTTAATGGGTTCTTTAATCTATAAAAGCGGGCATAACTTTACATGGTTGGACACATTTGTTCAGAGCATCCTTGACTGATAACGTGTCAAAAGATGTAAAACAAAATTAACATAGTGGCTGAGTTAATTAATCAGATGGAGATGCAAATGTTTAAAATTACTGGACTGGAGATGCTAAAATTACTGCACTGGAAATTACAAAATTATCTCCCACTGGAAATGTTCACAGTTACTGCTCTGGCAATCCTGCAGGGTTTCCTCCAGTCCCAGGTAAAAGATTCTCTGTTCCACCCGCTGGATGCTAAATCTCATCAAATGTCTCCATAACCTTAAGCAGAGCACTCTGAATCTAAAGAGGGGGGAAAAGTAAACGAGTAAATTTCAATGTTTTGTTAACTGAAAAAAAAATTGCAGCTTTATTATTATTATCGCTTATTTTTATATGAAGCAAGAAAAGTTGTTATTGGAAAATTCCTAAAGAGAAATACACGAAACCTCACTCTCCCCTTTCTTTTTTAAAAAAAATTTTTGTAAAAGCCCTCTCTGTCTGCCTGTCTGTCTGTCTCTCTGTTATCTCCTCCCCCCCCCCCCTCTCTCTCTCTCTCTCTCTCTCTCTCTCTCTCTCTCGGTTTAAAAAGAGACAGGCACACCACTTTATAACTACGGGACTAAAAAAAGAAACAACACAAGTTTTTATGTTTAATCTATACTTATGTTGTTTCTTTTTTTGGTCCCGTAGTTATAAAGTGGTATGCCTGTCTCTTTTTAAACCTTGTTTCACACTATTTACAGACACACACGCGTCCTTTTTGGATCCTTTATAATTACCAAGTTGTCCTCCAAGTGTGGTGTTTTTGCTTTTCTATTTGGATTTCTCTCTCTCTCTCTCTCTCTCTCTCTCTCTCTCTCTCTCTCTCTCTCTCTCTCTCTCTCTCTCTCTCTCTCTCTCTCTCTCTCTCACTGTTTCAACTCTTCTCCATCTGTATTTTCCTTCTTTTTTCTCTGGCGATCTCTTTCCATTCCCCCCAAAGTCTGGCTTTTTCTCCCAATTGCTTCCCATTTAGTCCCCCCCCCCCCCTGTCTCTCTCCTCCGTCTCTGTCTCTCTGTCTCTGTTTCTCTGTCTCTCTTTCTTTCTCTCTCTGTCTCTGTCTCTCTCTCTCTCTCTCTCTCTCTCTGTTTCTGTCTCTGTCTTTTTGTCTGTCTGTCTGTCTGTCTGTCTCTCTCTCTCTCTCTGTCTTTTAGATCTCCATAGAAAGAAACTCGAAGCATCAAAATAATGCTAACACCTTTGTCTTCTTTAATCTTGCCACAAAGATTTGGATTTCGACACACATGCGCACAAAGAAAAAGAAACATTTCCGGTTTGAAAGCTCTGCCCAATGAAAAGGCCGAGAGAAGGCCTCTCGGAGCCACTTGATGTTAAAGAAATTAAAGTTTTGGAATGTTTGCTACAGTTCAGCAAACTAGGGGCTGTGGGTAAGGTTAGATCTCTTGAATATGCACATAAAAATACATATATTTTCTGGTCTACGTATATCTCCGAACCCGTGTTTTTTTTATTTTTTTTAAATTTTTTTTTTATTAATCTATATCTATTTTATGATGCTATCATCCTCTCTACCTTTCTTGTGTGAGATAGCGAAAGACAAAATATTCTGTTGAAAAAAAGGGAGGGCTGAGGGAGGGTGCTGGGGAAGAGAGTTGGAAAAAAGCGTCATCCACCGCCGCCCCCTACCCTCACTAGATCTTCTCCCCTCCCACTTTCCACTGTTATAAGGTGTAAAGTTTGGGCGTTTGACCACCCTGACACTTGTGTCCAAAGTTTGCCCCCCGTCTCTGTCTTTCTCTCAGTACAATCCGTGTGATAGCTGGAGATTTTCAAGTTCTCTTGGATTGAAAACATTTTGAATAGAGTATCCGGCAGTTACTGTACAATCTGATGGACTTTGCCGTGATATAAAATTATTTTTGCTGAATGATGTCACCCTAAAACAATCATTGCGTTTTCACTATTTTCTCATGGCCCACGCACCAAAAATCTGTTTAAAAAAATCTTTAAAAAAATACAACGAACCCCAAAACATTTTTTTAGTTTGCACTATTACGGATAAAAAGTTGCAAGTAACCGCAAACAATCAATTTTTTGTCCATTTTACACTAGGCTTAACTTTTTTCTATTACGCAAGTTTTGAAGGCGCCAGAACCATTTCCAGCTGGCGCCAATAATTTCTGAGTTAATTTTCTGTTTACTTTGTGAATGTGTTCGTAGAAATTTAAAAAGAATTTCACTTCTCTTGCAGTGAGGTGTTAAAAGAAACGGTTTTCGGGGAAAAATGTTTTTTTTTTTATCGTTTAGCATTCCACAGTAATTAGCACTTCAAACTTCAGAGTAATTTTGTTAAACTTAAAGTTTCGGATTTTCGTGTTCTCTGTCCGCGGTTTAAAGTTGAAGGAACACAGCGAAACTATAAGATTAGCACCAGGTTAGGGGGCAGAGAAGCCATGTTGTGTTGATACCACAATGCGATATTACCAGAGAGCTTTCTATAAGCTATCCTCTCTGAGACAACTCAAATCTCCGGATATTTTGCGATACTACCAGAGAGCTCTCTATAAGCTATCCTCTCTGAAACAACTGAAATCTCCGGATATTTTGCGATACTACCAGAGAGCTCTCTTTAAGCTATCCTCTCTGAGACAACTCAAATCTCCGGATATTTTGCGATACTACCAGAGAGCTCTCTATAAGCTATCCTCTCTGAGACAACTCAAATCTCCGGATATTTTGCGATACTACCAGAGAGCTCTCTATAAGCTATCCTCTCTGAGACAACTCAAATCTCCGGATATTTTGCGATACTACCAGAGAGCTCTCTATAAGCTATCCTCTCTGAAACAACTCAAATCTCCGGATATTTTGCGATACTACCAGAGAGCTCTCTACAAGCTATCCTGTCTGATACAACTCAAATCTCGGGATATTTTGCGATACTACCAGAGAGCTCTCTATAAGCTATCCTCTCTGATACAACTCAAATCTCCGGATATTTTGCGATACTACCAGAGAGCTCTCTATAAGCTATCCTGTCTCAGACAACTCAAATCTCCGGATATTTTGCGATACTACCAGAGAGCTCTCTATAAGCTATCCTCTCTGAGACAACTCAAATCTCCGGATATTTTGCGATACTACCAGAGAGCTCTCTTTAAGCTATCCTCTCTGATACAACTCAAATCTCCGGATATTTTGCGATACTACCAGAGAGCTCTCTATAAGCTATCCTGTCTGATACAACTCAAATCTCCGGATATTTTGCGATACTACCAGAGAGCTCTCTATAAGCTATCCTGTCTGATACAACTCAAATCTCGGGATATTTTGCGATACTACCAGAGAGCTCTCTATAAGCTATCCTCTCTGATACAACTCAAATCTCCGGATATTTTGCGATACTACCAGAGAGCTCTCTATAAGCTATCCTCTCTGAGACAACTCAAATCTCCGGATATTTTGCGATACTACCAGAGAGCTCTCTTTAAGCTATCCTCTCTGATACAACTCAAATCTCCGGATATTTTGCGATACTACCAGAGAGCTCTCTATAAGCTATCCTGTCTGATACAACTCAAATCTCCGGATATTTTGCGATACTACCAGAGAGCTCTCTATAAGCTATCCTGTCTGATACAACTCAAATCTCGGGATATTTTGCGATACTACCAGAGAGCTCTCTATAAGCTATCCTGTCTGATACAACTCAAATCTCGGGATATTTTGCGATACTACCATAGAGCTCTCTATAAGCTATCCTGTCTGATACAACTCAAATCTCGGGATATTTTGCGATACTACCAGAGAGCTCTCTATAAGCTATCCTGTCTGATACAACTCAAATCTCGGGATATTTTGCGATACTACCAGAGAGCTCTCTATAAGCTATCCTCTCTGATACAACTCAAATCTCGGGATATTTTGCGATACTACCAGAGAGCTCTCTATAAGCTATCCTGTCTGATACAACTTAAATCTCCGGATATTTTGCGATACTACCAGAGAGCTTTCTATAAGCTATCCTCTCTGAGACAACTCAAATCTCCGGATATTTTGCGATACTACCAGAGAGCTCTCTATAAGCTATCCTCTCTGAGACAACTCAAATCTCCGGATATTTTGCGATACTACCAGAGAGTTCTCTATAAGCTATCCTCTCTGAGACAACTCAAATCTCCGGATATTTTGCGATACTACCAGAGAGCTCTCTATATGCTAACCTCTCTGAGACAACTCAAATCTCCGGATATTTTGCGATACTTCCAGAGAGCTCTCTATAAGCTATCCTCCCTGATACAACTCAAATCTTCCAAAATTTTAAAATAGTACGCACAGCTTTACCGATCGTCAGTGATACTACTTGGGTGCTTAATGAATGGTATCTCCTACCACCAAAGGATCCACTAGCCATTATAAAACCTCAGTGCTTATTCCTACTCCATGTCGTCCAACGCGAGCCCAATATTGTACGGTAGCGTGCATAACATTCGCGCAAACCCACTCAGTTCACATGAAGCACTAGCGAGAAAAGTTCTTTCAATATTTGATTCTTAACGACATGTACAGATTTGGGTTTTTGCCACCTTTGATCTCCTCAAATGCTACATCAAGTAGCGAAGACACGTTACCCATTTAGGGTCAGATGGTTTCAAGACGTTAATGCTTTTTATACACTTGGAGCATTTCGTTCTCTTAAAGGGCGATAAACGATGAAATATTTAAAATCTTTAAGTCAACATGTCAAGGGAGTGTAATCATTTTTTCCCAACTATTTTCATACAATAATTTAAATCTGTGGCCAGGTAAGGCGGTAGGTGCCTAGTAAGTGCCAGGTCGATTCCCGTCCACACCATTATTATCTTCCTAATATTTTTTCCTCCTCCGCCTTTCGATCTACATGTTGAGATGCTAGAGCTAGGCTAGTGACTGTTTTTCTTGTTTACTCCACACGAGAAGCTCTCTACATATAAACCAACGCTGGAGTGGATTGGCCAGATGCGGATATCACGTGATTTCGTAAAGCTCCACCTGACAAAAGAGAGGTTTTTCAAGATTTTATTTTTCAGCCCCCGGTTGTCTCTCTGGTGCAACTTTCTTTTTCATTTTGTTGCTTTTGTCTTTTTGGTAGTTTTCATCTTTGTTCTGCATTATTGAAGGTGTGATGTGTGGATTGGTTGGTTGGTTACGCTTGAAACAACCTATTACACTATCAGTTTGTAGAGAAAATAGTTGAACGTAGTAAAAGGACTGGTGTGGGCAAGGAATTCATTCACCAGTTGGCCGAGGCATAAGTTTCAATGTTGCCTTAAAAGGTCAAAGTCCATTAGTCATTGTAAGACTACCCTCTTTACCTTTCAAGACATTTTCTCAGAAAACCTACGTGTCGCAGTTAGCAGTAATGTTATCGGATCATTTTTTAGAAAAACATAGCACTGAGTGTTCAGTGTATTTTCAGGCGTTTCCCCTTTAAATTTATCCAATTTTTATATCTTTCATTTCCTCTTAAGATTAAATCTAAAAGCTTCTCGACATGTCCACACTGAGACCACTTCGGCTCCACAAGGCCTTCTCTTAGAACTTGCAGCCATCTCCAGGAAGCAAAGCGTTCTGAACTGTAATATTTTGCCTTTTTATGAGCGTTATTACTGTGTTGGCGCAATAATTTCTTGTGTGCTCGATTCCTTTATACTTATCTTCATGAGAAGATTATCCTCAGTTGTCTAATAATTTGACTGCTTGAACACGTGAAGAGGATAATATCTTGAAAAAAGATGTGAACTGAAAAGACACCTTTATGACCTCATGAAATGAATTTTCTAAATTTAATGTGTATGTGAATCACGTGTTTCTTCTAAATCCTTCATATCTCCCTTTTTTTATCGCAATCATTATCAGGAAACTTTGTCAGCTGGAATTTTCCTTAAATTTAGGCATGCATATGAATGTGCGAATAAAAACTGATAAAAAGAAAGGAGTATTTGAGCAAGTTCAAACCACACGTGAAAATGATTACTATATTGTACAAGACTGCTGAGCATAAGCAATCAGGTTAGGGGGTGGCCCTGGAGGTGAGTCAGAACTTTGTTCTAGAGAACATCCAGTGGCGCGTGCTGCCAAAACCATCTTCAGCTTCTCGAGGAAACCTGCTCAGATTTTTAGATATATTTGCTGACAAGAATTTCTACAGAGTCAATCAAAAGCCACCCATGTTTATGCCGCGGGTTCGCGTATATCTAGCTCTGCGTTACACATACACTCCCCACCGCAGGCGAGAGAAAAACTTTCTCAGAGACGGCATGGGATACAGCGTCCTCATGGAAGAAGATGGATCATACCTGCACCTTGTCGATTTTTCCAAGCAATTCAAGTTGAAAGTTCTAGATGATACGAAATCTGAGTAGGCCTAACAAACAAAACCATTGCTGCCAAAAAATAAAACAACTCCGAAACATATCGCAAATAAACGAACAGTTTTTAAGTAGTGAAACAAGAACATTATGATGGAAATGGAGGGAAAAATAATACCATATCGCAGGAGAGAGAATAAATAAAAAAAGTTTCGAAATGTATCAGAGAAAATTAATCAGCCTTGCCACAGATTTCTTTGAACTTTCTTCTAAAGATTTTGCCGTGCATTAGATATCTTTGCTTTCCTATGGGATTTTTTTTTTTTTTTGTACTCAACATCTTATTGCACAAGTTTGTACGTGCCATATCTGTAATCTAAACGGGCGCATTCCGTCTGAGAGAGAAACAACATTAGATTGCAACAGGTTTATCACTTCTTGACTCACGAAAATGCGTGTACGGTATATCATTCACATACCCCCCCCCCCCCTCTCTCTTCCCCCCGCCCTCTCTGTCTATCTATTTATCCTTGTGACTCTGCCCGTCAATCTTTTTCTTATCATTATCCTCTGATCATTTTCCCCCTCATCTATCATAATTCTCTTTGTCTCCTTTTGTCTCTCTTTCTCCCACCCTCTCTCCACAATATGCTTGACGTCATAGTACGAACTCCGCCACCCACCTCGCCCGGTCTCTCACGACAAGAACCAGAATCCACGTCGATATTCACCGCACTCCTGCCTTCCGAACTGTGTCTCCATCATGGCGGGATTATCATGTGAGCAGTTCCATGCCTTCTCCTGTACTTGAGTCGGTCTATTCTAAACCTGCACCACATGTGCTGGAGACTTTTTATCTCGCGATAGTTCTATTTCTGTGCATGTTGGAATCTCCGCTAGCTGGCACACCTTGGCCCCAGCTGAGTCTCACGAAAAGGTAACAGTTTTCTCATCGAGCAGCAGACAATCATTGGAGACCTTGTTCAGACTTTGACGGTGTCTGGCATTTCGGATTGAACAGAATTGATCATACAAAAGGAAACACTTGAGAGAGTGTGATAGATTCATTGATAGATAAAGAAAGGGAGGGGCGGGAAGAATTAAAAAAAAAAAAAACCCACATACATACAGACAGATGACCCGAAAAGACTGAGAGACAGATAGGGGGGAGAGAGAGATAGAGAGAGAGGGAGGGAGGGAGGGGGAGAGAGAGAGGGGGAGGGGTGACAGAGAAAGAGAGAGAGAGAGAGAGAGAGAGAGAGAGAGAGAGAGAGAGAGAGAGAGAGAGAGAGAGAGAGCAGGGGAGATATGAAAACTAACAATATCGATAAACCATCGAGGATCAACTGCTGCGGAAGCTCAATGATTTTTCACAAAGAACGGCAAAAAACTAGTTAAAGCGTAACGTCTAGATTCACGGTCTTTTTTTTTTTTTTTTGATAAACTGAGCCAGTTGGACCGATAAACCAGCTTGGGAAATTAGAATCATAGCGGACACCGTGGACTGACAGCTGACAGAAGCCTCGGACACATTAGGTGTCTGTCTGCCTGTCTGTCTGACTCTCTCTGTCTCTTTCTCTGTCTCTCCCTCTTCTCTCTCTCTCTGAGCCTCTTGTGTGGCAACCCCTCGATAATTAGATTTCCCGTATAGCTTAAGATCAATTTAATTACCTGAATCATAGCCTTGGCAAGACAGTACTGAATCATAAAAATATCGAAATTAATGAGCAGAAAATTTGGCACTCCATGCCAAATCGTGCATGTGTAATGGAAAAATATTAAATTTGAAGATGTTAAGGTGGTTGTTTCGGTTATGAGCAGTTGTAAATTTCAATTGAAAGATCATTTTTTTTAATTGTAAAAATTATAATGTTAACCACGAAACAAAGTAAATGTAGGAAATGAAATAATTGCAATTTGCTTCCATGGTTTTGCGACTGCGCACTTCATTGGAGGTGTCTGGGTCAAAATGTTCCATATTGCTGGTTCTTTTCTCATTGCTAGCAAGGGTTGGCCCTTAGAATGGGAGGTAATAATCGGTTTTACCAGCATCATAACTGGCTGAACGTTTTTGTTCGGAGAGTATAAAAACAAACAGAGAATATATGTGACGTCATCTCCTTTTTTGCCTTATGTTCTCTGGCCTTATCGCGAGAAATATCTTTCTCGAAATCCTTGAAGCCATGTCTCTGCCAGGAAAGTTTTACAGGATAATCTAGTACATTTTTTTAAAGTCTACTTAATCACATTATTTTGCATTTTTAAACACCTTTGCTGGGCAAGCGTTTTGAGCTTGTTAAATTTATCTTTCTACAAATTAACATTAAACCTGACTTGCACTCTCTCTCTCTCTCTCTCTCTCTCTCTCTCTCTCTCTCTCTCTCTCTCTCTCTCTCTCTCTCTCTCTCTCTCTCCCCCCCTCCCCCACCACAACCATTTCATTTCTCTTCCTCCCCGTTCTTTCTGTCTCTGGATTTTTCTATTTCTTATCTTCTATTTACGAGCATCTTTTCGTCTTTCTTCCAGATTCTGTCCCTCTAAAGTTTCGTAGTGCTTCGTTTGTATGTGCGTGTGAGTGTGTGTGTGTGTGTGAGTGTGTGTGTGTGAGAGAGACAGAGAGAGAGAGAGAGAGAGAGAGAGAGAGAGAGCTCTTTCTACATCGATTTTTTTCCTCTCTAAACAATTCACGTTCCTGAAGTTCAGACATACAAAAAGTTGGTTCTATGTGATATATCAAGCCGAACTTACCTAGGTACCAACAAAAGTATTGTGTCGGTATTTGACACTAACCATTATTCCTGTCACTGTCTTGTTCTGTTACTAAGGTCGAGCTGCTGTTACAGACCTTTCTCTGTCGTCTGCTGGAGACTGCTACAGCTGTCCACTTGACCGAGAGAGTAAGCTGGCTACCATGAGATTCTAAAGAAGCTTCTGAAGTAATGAAATCTCGCCGATCTTTCTTCCTAATTTTCTACAATTTTCTTGTCGGCTTTGCGATCTTTTAGGGAAAATGCGATTGAATGTCAATAAATAAAGACAAATCTACCGTGATTTCGTATGAAAAGACCACACACTAGCTTAGCGATCAAGCTGTCAATAGTTTGGTGGATTAAGATTTCCCACCAAGAGCAGCAAAAGCACAACTTGGAGTGCCTGGGATTGGCTAACAATCTTCTGGTCTCACTAGTAAAACCGTTGTTTGGTTCCTGTCACCTCAGTGAAATGCCTTGTCGTGATTGGTTAGTTATCCAACCATGTGTAAACTCACTCTCTCAGGCGCTTCCCACGCTTCAAAATATCTCTGTACCACACGCGCTAAAGACTAAATTGAGGATGTCCACGCCGCTAACAAAACTCTTGTCAAGTTTGGGGCTTTCAACCAAATGTATGATCTATAATCTTAACTACAAATCCCCCAATTCTCCAAGCTGGCCTGATTAGTTCTAAAATACTCATGATGAACGCAGCTATTCAATTCTATGGAATCTTTCAGAGATGATGTAAAGACTATTCAAGGACAGATTTGATTCCCAGAAATATTTGTCGCGTCACGGCCAACTGCGCACTTTGACGCTGGTGTTCTTCTGGAGAAAAACCCTGCATGTGAACTGAAGGAGGCTGACAACATAGATCACTCGCTGTTACTTTCAGCAAACTAGAAAACACGACCCCATCAACTTTACCTGGGGTTTAAAAAAAAAATCCACCCAACCTCTTGGCCTCCATTCAAAATATGTTTTTGGAGTTCACTCCGCAGAATATTAACATGTTAGCTTTAAGAAAATATTTTTGAACTTTTTTTTTACTTTTTGACTTCTTTTGTAATTTAGCATTTTTTTTATTCCTTGTTAATCTGGAACAGTTTATATTGCAACCAACGTTTTTAAGCATTTTTTTAAATAAAGCATAAACTTTGACGCCAGCTCTCTTGCAATATGATTCATAAACAGAAGATTTAAACTCGTAGCCAATAAAGGCTGTATTTAATAGTGTACGCTTAACTTGATTCATAAAAGGTAAATATTATTAAGAGGGGCGGGGAGGGAGGAATAATACATATTTTTTGGTGGTTTTTTATTTAATTATTTTCTGATATCAGAATTTTCTAGAAGACTGGAATTTGTCACTCTGGACTGGAGATTTATCTTGCTAGAGTTGATCTTTCCTTGGTCCATGTGGACATCTTTTCACTGGTACAAGTGGAGACACAGAGAAAGATACAGCAATAGAAAGAGGCGGGAAGAGAGAGAGAGAGAAAGAGAGTCAGAGACAGAGAGAGACATAAAGAGAAACAGAGACAGAAAGAGAGAGAGAGAGAGAGAGAGAGAGAGAGAGAGAGAGAGAGAGAGAGAGAGAGTCAGAGACAGACCGAGAAGGTCAGAGAGAGAGATAGACAGACAGATAGACAGAGACAGAGACAGAGAGAGAGATAGAGAGACAGACAGACAGAGGCACACAGAGAGAGAGAGAGAGAAACTCAGAAAGAGAGACAGAGAGAGAAAGAAAAAGAGAGAGAGAGAAAGAGAGAGAGAGGAGAGAGAGAGAGAGGAACAGAGGCAGACAGAGAGAGAGAAAGAGAGACAGAGAGCATGTGAGAGAGTGAGAGAGAGAGAGAGAGAGAGAGAGAGAGAGAGAGAGAGAGAGAGAGAGAGAGAGAGAGAGAGAGAGAGAGAGAGAGAGAGAGAGAGAGAGGAACACAGAGTTTTTCACGCTTCAAAATATCTCTGTACGACACGCGCCTGGAATGGGACGCTAAGAGCTAAACTGAGGATGTCCACGCCGCTAACAAAACTCTTGTCAAGTTTGGGGCTTTCAACTAAAAGCATGATCTAGAATATGAGCTACAAACCTCTCAACTACAACCCCCCCCCACAGTTTCTCCAAGCTGGCCTGATTAGTTCTAAAGTAATCATGATTCTATCGCATCTCTTTCAAATAATTCTAGGAGCAAAGACAGATTTGATTCCCAAAAACACTTGTCTAACTGCGCACTATGACACTGATGTTTTTCTGTGAAGGAGAGAAGTTTTTGCAGGTGAACTGAAGGAGGCTGACAACATAGAACACTCGCTATTACTTTCATAATTCAGCAAACAAGAAAACACGACCTCCATCAACTGAACCCGGAGTTTGAAAAAACCTATTTAACCTCGTGGCCTCCATTTAACATAATTATGTTTTTGAAGTTCACTGTGAAGAATATTAACATGAAAGCTTTTAGAAAAATAGTTTTTGGGGGTTGTTTTTCTTTTTACTTCTTTTGTATTTTAGCATTTTCTTATTCCTTGCTTATCTGGAACGGTTTATGTTGCAACCAACGTTTTTAAGCATTTTTTTTTTAAACGAACGCATAACGTTTGACATCAGTTCTCTTGCTTTATGATTCATAAACAGAAGATCTGAATTATTCTTGCTGGTGCTCCTAGTCAATGAGGCTTGTATTTAGCAGTGTTTGCTTAACTTGATATATAAAAAGGAAATTTTATAAAGAGGGGCGTGGAGGGAGGAATAATGCACTTTTGTTGGTGCGTTTTTTTTATTTAATTCTTTTCTGATAGCAGAATTTTCTAGAAGACTGGAATTTATCACTCTAGGACTAGTGATGTGTGTGAACATTGCAATACGAGATTTATCTTGCTAGAGTTAATCTTTCCTAGGTCTGCATATCTGAACATCTGTTCACTGGTACAAGTGCAGATACAGAGAAAGTGATAGAATGTGTGTGTGTTTGGAGGGGGGAGAGATAAAGAGAGACATAGAGAGACATAGAGAGAAACACAGACCGACAGAGAGAGAGGGACAGAGATAGACAGACAGACAAAAACAAGGAGAAGAGGATAGAGACAGGGAGAGATAGATACAGAAGAGAGAGAGAGAGAGAGAGAGAGAGAGAGAGAGAGAGAGAGAGAGAGAGAGAGAGAGAGAGAGAGATGACAATATAGAGCTAGAACAAGAAGATGTATTTGAAAGCCTTTGGCCCCAGATCTTTTCCAGCGGTAGCCTTGAGAATCCACAATGTGCTCCAGGTCAGGCCGCAACTGCTCTACTGCTCGCTCTACCCGGCCTGGAAGCTGAGGTAAAGGACAGACCCTCCAGGTTTATGATGGAGTCCAGGCTCTCACAGCCGCGAGCTGCCTCACAGCCATTGATGCCAGTCTGCACTGACGCCAGGTCATACAGGCCTGCAGGAAGCAGAGTGCCTTTTTATGGAGGAAAAAAAAAATCTAACATCCCTTAATCTTAGAGGCTCAGACATAAATTTTAGGGATCAAGACAACTTAAATTCTGTGAGTCGGCAGTTTTTGAATTGCTCTGTTGTGTTTTTTTTTCTGCTTTGTTCTTTCTAGCTGCATCTGCGAGGATTTTGAGCCTAGCGTTGTCAGCTTTTTTTTTTTTTTAAATCTAAACTAGAGGAGTTTGAGAGCCGGTGAACTCAATTCTCTCGTGTTTTGTAAAAAAAGAAGAAAAATTCAGTGCTCTTTATACGATACTTGACTGAGCTATAGCATGCTGTTGGTTGTAACACCACGTGTGACGTCATTTTGGGACAATAGGTTACAAAACTTGACTTCTTCTTGAAGACCATTCGACCATTTTCCTCTTTAAATACAAGAAATCAGATGCCATTAAGTTTGAGGACAAACTTTAAGGCTGACAAAGTCGTGATTTATGCAACCGTGGTTCTCCTGGTTCCCCATCAGCGTGCTGATATCTTTGCATCAAGATGGTAGCTTTGGGGAAATGTCGCATTTCCCAAGTTTCTTGAGGAATCTGAGGATGAGACAAAGTAGATCCGACAGAGAACCCCAACCACTGAGAGGGTGAAGTCAATGCGTGAAAGAGAGTTTTCTTCAACCAAACCATCTACTTATTCGCTGTCATCTGATTCTAAGTCTCTCCCCTTTAAAATTCCCTGAAATGCTTAAAGGTGAAGATCTGAAAGCGATCAATTTTCAGCCTTTCGAACACTTCTGACAAGTGATCTAACTATGCAGCCACCCGCCCATTCTTTCATCGATGAGTCTCATCTACCGAATCAGTGGTAGGGCTGGCTAGGCGAGACCTTATCCTCACCCCGAGTTGTCGCCCAACCAAACATCGAATTCTTGATTCTCTGATTTTGAGACAGAAGCTCTACCATCAGAGCCACATGGTGTACCCTATCTTCATTCCTGCTTAGCTATCTCCGTCTGTCTACCAATCTCTGTCTCCCTCGTACTATTTGTCTGCCTGTCACTCCTAATATTTCCTTCGTTTTATTCTTCATAGTCGTCTTTGACTCAGAGTTAACTCTTGCATCAATCTACGTGTATCGAGTGTGTCTGTGAAAAGTGAAAGAAAATGTCACCGGATCAACCGAGCAGCCTGGCCAAGCCTTATGCTCCGCCTGCTCCCTCCATTTCTGTCTCTGACGTTTTGTTAACTCATCTTTTTTGTCCAGAGAACCGGAAATATATTGCCAGCCTTGAACTAGTACCGGTACCGTCTGCTGCAGATTTGTGGTGAGGGAGGAGGTTGGTGAATACATCACCTCAAAACTATGGTAGATTAAACGAGCTCCTCACAATGAGCATTATTTAATGTGTCTTGTCCAGTGATAACATTTTAATACTTCCCACCTCGTCCAATATTTCCTTACTTTGCCTAATATCGGTTCAGAAGGTAAACCCGCCTTCGGAGAGACTGCACAGATCGAGTGTTTTTAATCCAATCACTATTACCCTTAGCTGTGCGAGTGTCTGTGCTAAAATTTGTTTGCTGGGCCAATAAGTGCCTGGCGTGGGACTTGGAAAACCTAATCAAAAGCTAAATATCCACCAAGTCTAACGAATGGGAAATTTCTACTACACTCAGTTATAAACTAATCAGCTTAAAGTCTTTGAAAGTTACCTGGCATTTTCCATCAAATCGAGAGCAGTTGCTGACCGAACGTAATTAAAAACAATATGGTGTAAATTTTGCCATATTAAAAAGTTTTGTATATCTTAACCAAATGTAAGTCTATCAGAATCATGAAATACACAAACTCTATTTCCCACGATTGTGATGGCTCGAGATAACTCTTATTTTAAATCACTTGAAGTAAGGGGGAAAATTCTCAAATGTTATAAATAATACCCATAAACAGTATTTGTTTAATGCGTTTATCAAAATGGCATCTCTCACCTCTCCACGACCTCTTGTATGAAATTGTGGCCTGGAAGCTGTGTATTTGTTTTCCATGATATTTTCACCAGATAGGTAATGCTTGAAATTCTTTTTTTTTTCCTTGTCCCTGTCATTTCTCCTGTCAGAGAAACTCGAGGCACACGTTGTCATTTGAGGTCAATAGGAGAAAACAGGGCGAGCCAAAGGGCGGAGACCATGGTTATAGTAAGAACAACTAAGACGGGAGATTACCCTCTTTCTCTCGTCTAGACTTGGCACGCTTTATCTCGACCGGAAACAATCATTATCTAAAAAAAAAATGATAGTCTAATTTGTTGTTATCTTCACGGGCCACAGACTGCAGGCTACAGATCTACGGTTGAAATTTTCTGTCAAGTGCGTGATGGCACCTAACTTCTGGGCTGTCGTTTGTCGTTTGAAACGACGTCGTGTGCCTACAGAGCTCGAAAAGGTCAAGGTCAACTCGTTGATAGCTGGCGGATGGTGTTTAGCACGTCACAAAGATTTATATTTTTCATCATTTTCAAATCACTGCACAGGGATCACTGTTTTTTTTTTTCGACTGATGTGACGCCCATTTTTATTGCGGTTACATTTTTGTCTAGTATAAAAGAACCAAAAGCTCTGCGCTGTAATAGAAACATGGCGTGGACACCTTTCTTTCATCCAATAACAATTGTCTCCTCCTATTCCGATGCAAAGGGACTTCAAGCAAGTGAAAAAAGTTTTGTTTGTGCTAAAGTGACTTCGTTTTTGATTCATTATCAAACGTCGAACTGGTTACATCCCACATGGCAACTTTATAAAAAGTAAACATTTCGTGGTGCTCCGACCTCAAGCCGACCAATGTAGCAACATCTTAGTCGCCTAAGTTCCTGGAGGCTGGCCCACACTGTATCAGTGCGGTAAAATTGTTTACGAGGTTGTACCCTGTCTGTAAGCCCAGCTCTGTAACATGATGTACCTGCCTAATCCATTAGTCCCCTTGGATTAGGTGGGCAGCTCAAGATGATGGCCATGGTTCTACTGTCCGGCTGGGCAGTGGACACTCGGTGATGTTCTAACATATGAGAGCTAGTGTGACATCGCGGGTCAGGTTATCGCGATGTCCAGCCCGGTCACTGGAGCTGGTCATCTGTCAGCGAGGGAGGGGATCAGGGTTAATGTTCTGTCAAACTGCGCTTGCTCCGTCTACCTCTCTTCAGTCTTTTTCTCTTAATCTCTTTTCCGTTTACGAAATATGAGTTGCTGATACGCTTAATCTTTCTGTTTTTAGTCTGTTCTCTCTCTCTCTCTCTCTCTCTCTCTCTCTCTCTCTCTCTCTCTCTCTCTCTCTCTCTCTCTCTCACTCACACTCTCACTCTCTCCCTCCCTCTCTCTCTGTCTCTCTCACACTCCCTCCCCCCTCTCTCTCTCTCTTTCATACTTCCTCTCTCTCACTCTCTCTCCTTCTCTTTCCCGCTCTCTCTCCCTCTATCTCCCCCCTCTCTCTCTCTCTCTCTCTCTCTCTCTCTCTCCCCTGTCTCTCTCTCTCCCCTGTCTCTCTAAGTCCTCATAGACGACAATCCCTTCAGTCCAAACCTTTGAATGCTCGAAACTCCCTACCCGAGTCTCCCGCCACTTCCCTTCTTTTCCACAAGATAATTTATTTAGCTTGGTTTCTAGCGAAGTAAGAATAATAGGGTTAAAAAATGAAATATGTAAAACTACAAAGAAAAAAAACCAAACTTTTGAACCGAAACATGTTACACAGATAGAGCCATGTCTTTTTACAATAATAAAATACTTATAAACGCTCAGAGTTCCATCTTTATTGTTCTAATTTTTTATTTATGTTTTCTTTTCTACTATAAACATGAAGCATTTTTTACAGCATCGTTGAAAACAAATATGAGCATAAAATTGGCTTCTCGCCCTTTGGGGTGACTGGGATTCCCATACATGACGGACACGTCGCTCTGCTTTGATAACAACAGATAGAAGAACTTAACTGGAAGATAACAGCAGCTATTTTCTGCTTTCTTTCTTTTCTTCTTTTATTTTTGTTTTTGCTATATGCACCAGAATACTTCCCGAGTCCTCTTCTCTCTCTCTCTCTCTCTCTCTCTCTCTCTCTCTCTCTCTCTCTCTCTCTCTCTCTCTCTTTCTCTCTTTCTTTCTCTCTCTCTTTAAATCCAGGAAGAAATTAAAATCACCACACTTGGAGAATAACTCGGTAATTATGAAGGATCCAAAAGGACGCGTCTGTGTCTATAAATAGTATAATACATGATCTAAAAGGAAATAGGCGCAGAACTTTTTAACTGCAAGACAAAAAAGAAATAACTCAACTATAGATTTAACATATAAACGTTTAACTTTATAAGCTTCGTCTATAGTTGTGTTATTTCTTTTTTGTTCCGTGGTTATAAAGTTGTGTGCCTATTTCCTTTTAGATATCTCTCTCTCTCTCTCTCTCTCTCTCTCTCTCTCTCTCTCTCTCTCTCTCTCTCTCTATCTATCTATCTATCTATCTGTCTATCTATCTATCTCTTTTCTTTTTCTGTCTGTCTGTCTCCCTCCCGCCCCCGCCCCCTCGCCCACACACTATTCTTCAGTGTTCACATCACCTCGAACATTATACACTGTCGCCCCGTGTACTGCAGGTATTCTGTTAAGTTACCTGATATACTTTCAAGTGGTTCCCTTACAGGAGTTAAGCCTTGCCCTCTCAAGAATGCATTATTTGTTTATAGATTTGTTCTATCTAGTTACGCAGTGCAGGTCAAAATTCCGACATGTCTTGGGTTTTTTTTTTTTTTTTTTTATTTTCACTGGTACTATTTTTCTATCATTATTTTTTTCAACTTTCAAGGACAACAAGGAAAAGGAGTAAGCCATTCTCTGAAGTGAAATATGGATGAGTTTTAAATGAGATTTGGGATATGCCTGGTCTAACCTATCACACCGACGTGGTTAACGAAGTCGTTACCAAGTTTTTGCCTTTTTTTTTCTTGCTATTTTTCTTTATTGCTTTAGCTCTTCCCTGTGATGTTGTTACTGTAGATTAGGCGTGGCTGTCTTGGTGCAGAATGCAGAACATCTTGCACAACAGCTCATCTCGACGGCTTAGTGTGAATCATAAACATCTCTCTCCACAATGACGGTTTTTTTTTCTTCTTCCCTCGAATCTTGCCAAACGTGGCATTATGATTGTGAGATAATAAACCTCATGGTTCTTTTTTTTTGTTTTAGTTTTTTTTGTTTTTTTTCCCCCTCCAGATCCATCTTTTTCATTCTTGATTCTCTTCGCCGATTTTCTCCCCCTCCCCCCCCCCCCCCCCCATCTTTTCTCCACCTGTGTAGACCAGTTATCTCGACATTAGATCAGCACAATCAGTCCGTGCGACTCCAACACACATGGCCCATAACCCCTTACATCTCTATCTCTTCGTTAATTGGCCTGACTTTATAAAATCATAAAGCTGAGAACCAGAGGGTTTTATTTTTTTTTTAAATTTTTATACATTTATGTTTTTGTAACTGTGAGTTGTATTTTTGTCCTCCTTTTCCTTTTCAAATTTTATTTTTATTAAATTTTTTTTGGCGCAGTTTTAGCCCGATCCTATTTTGCCTATGTGGCAGTTTTGAGCAATCGTCTGCTGTTTGCGATGCTGGTACGGTGATTCATTCACGCCAGACCCCAGCAGCTGGTAGCAGACGTGAGTCTGGTGAGGTGAGGCAGTCTGGGACACCCTCAGTCACGTGACTGGTGCGGCCTTCAGTGTGCCTGATATAGGTCCCTCTCCTCTGTATAATTGTCCTGAAAATAACAAATCTTTCTACGAAATAAAATTCGAATCAATATTTCGAACAATTTTTTTTTCCAAAAAAGCATTATCGCCAAGTAACCCCTCACCTTTTCACCTTTGGTTACTAAGTCCGAGGTAGTTGAGGTGCTCCACAGAATCACCCAGTCCAGGTCAATTAAAACAAACAGGAAACAAAGAGCAATAAATTTACACCTGTATAAACGTAAAAGGTACATGCGCCCAGAGCCTAAATAGGCAATGCCGCCATCTGGAGTTTTGAAGACCAGGCGTTCAATTCTCATTATTTTATAGAAATTCAATCTCCCCCCCCCCCCCCCCACAATCCCCTATTCCGCTACCACGGCCTTCCCCATTGTAGTGTCAGACATTAGCAGAGGCAGAGATTCGTGGCCTGCCTCCCTACTTGATTTCCTCTTGTTTTTTTTTTTCATTCGAAACACCATTACACATTACCATCATTCTGTTCTGCTAGTGTTTCACGTTTAGTATACATACTACAACATTTTACTGTCTAATTTAACCATTGACTTGCCCTGTACGACAAAGCCAGTCAGCCTCTTCAAAGAAAGTAAGAGAGACAATAGATGTAGAGAGAGAGAGGAGTAGATTCATCTCACTGCTAGCTCTGTACCACCTCTGTCCCGTTGCGGCTGTTACAAAACACCACTTACCACCCTTGAAAGGCAAGACCGTTGTCTAAGGTCACCATTTATCTGTTCTTTGGTCACCTTTTATCTGTTCTTAGGCTTTATTTTATGTGTTCTTTTGTCACCTTTTATCTGTTCTTAGGTCACCTTTTATCTGTTCTTAGTTCACATTTTATGTGTTCTTTTGTTACCTTTTATCTGTTCTTGGTTCACCTTTTATCTGTTCTTAGGTCACATTTCACGTGTTCTTTTGTCATCTTTTATCTGTTCTTGGTTCACCTTTTATCTTTTCTTAGGTCACATTCCATGTGTTCTTTTGTCACCTTTTATGTGTTCTTAGGTCAACTTTTATCTGTTCTTAGGTCACCTTGAATCTGTTCTGAAGTCACCTTTAATCTGTTTTTTTGTCACCTTCTTTCAGTTCTTGGATCACCTGTTATTTGTTCTTAGTTCAATTTATATCTATTCTCAGGTCACCTTTTCTCTGTTCTTGGGTCACTGTTTATCAGTTCTTAGGGTCACCTTTTATATTTCATTACGTCACCTATTATCTGTTATTTAAATCCGGACAACCTTACCGACGGTAAAGATTTTTAATTTTAAAACCATCTCGTGACATCACATCTCTATTTCCGTATTCCGTCCACTCTGTCAGCTCTTACTGACATTGCTCCAGCTACGTTTCTTAGTTAAATAAGAAACAGAATACCACAAGACATTTCCAGAGCTTGGCCACCCTCCGCTACCCACACTTGAGCTCTTACCTTGTTTTCCCTCAGTTTCTTTAGTAAAGGGAAACAACCCCAAACCAAACTATTTCAGCCCAATCCAGGGGAACCCTTGTCTGTGTGAAAGAAAAAAAAAGTAAAACAATCGAAGAGCAATGACCGCAGATTTGGTGCTGGTACCTGAATGGACGTGACCGCATAGTGTGGGCTACTTTCATTCAGAAACAGGAGCTAAAGTCGGTCACGCTGACCTATATCGGGTCCCTGGGTTGGCAAAAGACGAAGTTATCAACACTATATAGAGCTGTGTTTGTCATGTTAGAACTGCGATATACGCAGTCTATCACCACAGCAGTTCTCTCTCTCCGCCCTTGTCTTTCATACTTTATACGCCATTTTATCCTTGTCTGGCGCGTATGTTTGAAACCCATCATCTTTGCTCTTTATGCTCATCAACAACCCTTTATTCTATTGTTGTCTATCATGGGGTTGGTTTTTTATGCTTTTTTTTGGGTCTGTATTTTGTTTAAAAGACCAAGACTATTCCGCATCGATTACCCTTACATCTTGTTTGATTCTTGGATACAAACTGTCTACTGTGTTACACGAGATTTGTTCTTATCGTTAAACAATAAGTGTACAACAACGACAACATTCAGGCTGGCCAGACATTTATCGCGTGTATCAAGGTTTGGCTCGTTTATATCTCTGTTTAGTCCCGATTATGGCCATCAAAGTGGTCAGAAAAGAGCTGAGGAAATTAATGCAAGCAGCTACATATTGGTATAAAAGACAAGAATGTGTTAGTGTTAATGTTTTAGTGAAATTCATTATATTGGCTATAAACTTTATAAACGCTATAGATGTATAGTGGGGCGGAGAGGACTACTTGGCTGGTATGTCATAGCACTACCCTGGGAGAGATAGGTCCTGCTGAAACTGTTCTTGATGCACGGCTGTTATCTGTGTTTACAACATCCAGCAGTGGAGTACGCTGCACTGGAAAGATCTGCACACTTCGTTCTGCCCTCTCCATTAAGAATGTGTATGTTTATTGTAAACAATGTTAAATGGCTTTCGGGGTATGATTATAATCTGTGGTGGATTACATCCTTGACAGAGAGAGAGATTGATGGAGAGGAGAGAGAGAGAGAGAGAGAGAGAGAGAGAGAGAGAGAGAGAGAGAGAGAGAGAGAGAGAGAGAGATTGTGAAAGAGCGTGAAAGTTAATGTTCACAGTTTTCGCTCTTCAAACTTTACACAAGTTCTTTCACCGTCTGTCTTTCTGTCTGTCTCTCTCTCTCTCTCTCTCTCTCTCTCTCTCTGGCTCTCTCTTCCTATCTTTCTGTCTCTCTATATCTGTAAAACTATATATGTATGTATATATGTATGTATGTATGTATATATATATATTATATGTATATATATAAAGTGAGGAATATGTCTGATTCAGTATTTGAGTTCTAGATCCACTATTCTACCCCTTGATGCGTTTTGAGAGGAAAAATCTTAGAAAATAATTACGAAACAAAACAAAAATAAATACGGTAATAGAAATATTCGGCAGTGTGGGAGCAGAAACTGAAGCGCTCGACAAATGTTTGTTAAAATTCGAGAGAAAGAGGGAGAGAAATAGAGAGAGAGAGAGAGAGAGAGAGAGAGAGAGAGAGAGAGAGAGAGAGAGAGAGAGAGAGAGAGAGAGAGAGATATGTGGTCTCCGCATGATTTTCTTATGATTTCCTCATGGTCTCCTCATTGTCTCTATCGTGGTCTGCTCATTCTCATGGTTTCCCAATGGTCTTCTCATGGTTTTCCAGTGGACTCTTCATGGTCTCTGCATGTTTTCTTATAGTTTCGAAATGGTCTCCTTACGGTTTACCATTGGTCTCCTCATGGCCTTCTAATGGTCTCCTCATGCTTTCCCAATGGCCTCCTCATGATCTCCTAATGGTCTCCTCATAGTTTGTCAATGGCCTCTTCATTGTCCCCCAATGGTCTCCTCATGATCTCCTAATGGTCTCCTCATGCTTTCCCAATGGCCTCCTCATGATCTCCTAATGATCTCCTCATAGTTTCTCAATGGCCTCTTCATTGTCCCCCAATGGTCTCCTCATGATCTCCTAATGGTCTCCTCATGCTTTCCCAATGGCCTCCTCATGATCTCCTAATGGTCTCCTCATAGTTTCCCAATGGCCTCCTGATGGTTTCACAATGGTCTCCTCATGGTTTTCCTATGGTCTTTTTATAGCAAATGTGCAATACCCTCTGCATTCTTTTGAAACTTGCTGTGTCAAGCACGGCGTTAAGTCATTTATCCTCTTTGATCCAATCTACTTTGACGAGATTGCCTCTTTCTATCTCTGTAAAGGAATTTTAATTTAGATGAAAAGCGAATAAACTTAAGTTTTTGTTGAATCATGCTCTGCCCATTGTATCAAATGGTATTTAGCCCACTCTAATTGTTTATTAAGACAATTTTTGTTTCATTTTGTGCTTTTAAAGAATGATTAAAATCTTTGTCAC
Organism: Elysia crispata; assembly: GCA_033675545.1. Classification (NCBI taxonomy): domain Eukaryota; kingdom Metazoa; phylum Mollusca; class Gastropoda; family Plakobranchidae; genus Elysia; species Elysia crispata. Next base: position 307,329 of record JAWDGP010004442.1, read on the forward strand.
TCTTTAATTTGTTTGACATGATTTTATTTTTATGTCAATTGGTGAGTGGCGACTTAAAGTGTATTGTGTTTCCAACATAAAATATTACCGCCAACCGTATAGTTTGGCGTTGTGTTCATGGAAATCATGGAAAGCTAGACGTGTTTCTCCAACTGGTCTAATAGAATGATTTTGTACATCACATAGCGCTTCTTCTGATTTTACAGTGAGACAAACCTGTGAATTACCTGTCCAGTTCGATTAAGTGCTGTAAACCAAAAAAATTATATATGTTATATATATATATATTTATATATATATATAGCACATAGTACCACAACCCGTCCAAAGATCATGATATGTTCCGCTCCACTGACAGTGGCTGTGATTCAAGTCAAAGGCTTCATAATAGTCTAAAGGCACATAATACCACAACCCGTCCAAAGATCATGATGTGCTCCGCTCCACTGACACACCGTATCACACCACATGTAGAATAACAATGTTCCTAACACCATAGCTTCTTAATCATAAACATTTTTTGTTTCTGTTACAATGCATAAGCGGCTTCAACGTTTAAATGTTGATCAAGAGTGAATAGAGAAATACGCTCATGAACTAGCGCTCCTAGCTGACAACCTTACCATGGAAAGTGGTCAAGGGAGGGATACGATGCTCACCTAACGTCATCTTCGAATGGGTACCGATCGAAGTTGGAGATATAGGCTGGGGGAAAGATATTTGTGCTGAATCATTTTCTGATGTTTCTAAGCATACCTGAACAGGATGCAGTGCTCCATTATAACAACACGAGTTCAATGCCCAGGTATGTAACTGCATGTCGATTAAGGTTTAGAAATATTCTTTGTGTGTGTCTATCTACCTGAAGATCTTTGAATACGTACACAACTTTCTTTTTTTCACTCTTCCTTCTTCGATCTCTGTACAAGGGGCTCAGGTAACGTTTCAACGCCAGGTTTTTTCCGTTTTCATTCTTAGGGCAATTTTCTTCAAAGACATAGCAGGTGTGATGATTTAAAACTGATTGTGAAAGTTTGTTTTCATGTTTTATTCTATAAGCATTTTCGTTCCTTGCAGTAACTTGAAACCGTTTTTTACGCTATCTTTTCACAAATACACATTTCACCTTGCTTCGTTTTGAACTCATGTCAAAAATGGAGAAATGATCTAAAAGAGAGGCTAAAATTCTTCTGCTCCCCTGACCTGGGTTTAAAATTTTTTGAAGTAAATCAATCCTCCCTATCTCGCGTTACCTGTCTGTCTGGTTTTTTTTCCCTGTCTTTTTATGTGTACATCCCTGTCTCACCATCTGTCTGTCTGTCTGTTTGTCTGTATGTCTCTCTCTCTCCTTCTCTCTCTCTCTTTCTCTCTCTTTCTCTTTCTCTCTCTCTCTCTCCTTCACTCTCTCTCTTTCTCTCTCTTTCTCTTTCTCTCTCTCTCACTCACTCACTCTCTCTCTCACTCACTCACTCACTCTCTCTCTCTCTCTCTCCTTCACTCTCTCTCTCTCTCTCTCTCTCTCTCTCTCTCTCTCTCTCTCTCTCTCTCTCTCTCTCTCTCTCTCTCTCTCTCTCTCTCTCTCTCTCTCTCTCTCTCTCTCTCTCTCTCTCTCATTCTATGTATTCCCTCTGTGGCAGTGTCTGTCTCCGTATCTGCCTATTTCCTGTCTCTGTATATACCCGCCTTTGTATATTTGTTTCTGTCTGACGATTCCCCTTTCGCCCTCTCCCACTTCACCCGACAAGGTTAATGCCTAGAGTTCAATAACATCATTCTCACCCGAAAACAGTTAACTGTTGAATGTGAATGTATCTCCATCTCCATCACCATCATACACATACAGACACACACACACACACACTTACTCACGTTCATACAAACAGCCGGAGTGCCATTGAAATTGATTAGGTTCACCGAATTGAGCTGAAAATGTAAAAAACACATGTGTGTTACCAGACATCTCTAAATCGTTAACTTTTTTACAATTATAATAGCGTCAGAGCGGTTTTTTGTGCCAGCAGACACGAACCTATGACCTTGGCTTGTAATCTATGGGTTGTACGTTACGGGTTAAAGCTTAATCAACTTGAATGAGGTTAGAGATTTAGACATTCAAACCCAGCCATGTCTGACTGTGCTAGGATTAATAATTTTGAGTTAATATTTTTCGGGTGGGTGATGCCTGATGTGACATGGTTTTTCTACAACAAAGAGACTTAAAGAATTCTCTTGTTTCAAACAAACCCGCCATCCATAATTCTGCACACGGAAGGGCTGAATAGAGAAGAGCCCTTTATGTCACCAGTCTACGACTCATTTTCTCGACCTAGCACTGAAACGATATTGAGATCTCGAAATTCTGCTCTTTCTGGTCTATGTTCATACTTTTGATACACTTACATGTAACTGTCATATCCAACTGATGCTCACACAAACATGGTGATGAGTCGAACTAGAAATGTTTGCAGCACGAGTGGGAAAAAATTTACATAGTTAAACCGAAAACCTACATGGAGATGGTGGCAGACCGCAAAGGCAATCATGGTAGGGCTGTACCAATCCTACCACTACATAGCTCAGTGAGAGATCTAAAGTTTTACTGTGTGAAAAATCTAAAACCCGGTTATAGTTTGGCTATCCATTCGTATTACTTCTTCATGTATTAATGGTTCTCGTGGTTAGATGTTTGCTTTTAAAACTGATGGGAATCTCCGCGCTCGTGGGCTGAGACACGTCCTTGCATCAAATGAGTGAGTAAGTAGCCTCACCTTACTGATAAGTATGGGCTACAAAATAATCTTCCATAGTTTGACTACCAGGAAAAAAAATAACAAAATTATACAGTATCACCCAAAGATAGACCAGGAACATAAAATTAATGTAGTTAACTAGAGTTGTGATTAGTTTTATCTACAAATCTCGAGATTTAGTATCAAAGTTAACCAAGCAATTTAAGCCAATCTTTAAAAATGATACTTTTGTAAGGAAATAATTTCAAAATACCAGAGACCTGTATGTTTTGTTGCTAACAGTTTCTGTAGTGCCATTGCCGTCGCAAAGAATGATGAAAAAAACTATTTCTAAAGGTCATGCAGTAGTTACTGTCCTTGGGTATCAGCTTACACAGGGAGGGGAGGTAACTACACAGATCTGAAGCCCTGTCGCTGGTGCTAATGACCTACAATCTATAGTAGCAGTTTGGCATTTTCATGGGACACTTTCCGACAGTGACAGGGGCACGAACGGACACGCTGTGAGACACACTGTCTGCCAGATAGGAGGAGTTCATGTGTAGAGAACATTCGAGTGAAAAGAGACGCTCAAATCTTTCATATTGCGTCTAGGTGAGGGTCTGGCGAGGTGGACATTTTGATCTTTTTTCTTCACCTCACACTCACGATTGGTTTGCCCTCCCCCCCCTCCCCCCCCCCCCCTTTTCCTCTCTCTCTATCTCTCTCTCTGTCTGTCTGTCTCTCTATCTCTCACACACTCTCTCTCTCTCTCTTTCTCTGTCCCTCTGTATATATATATATATATCTGTTTCCTCCCCATCTTTCTGTTGCTCAGCTGTGCTCGAGATCACACCCGGAGACTTGCCGTGAACTTTGACCTTGTTTTGAGGTCAGGTAGGGTCACATTACACTCATAATGTCCTATAATTTCAAATTTCGAAATTATCACGGCCGTCACAGCCTATCGACTTAAAGTTGCCGTGGTTACTATCGTTACTATTTTTTCCTTTCGGTGCCACGGAGTCACTGTTTTTTTTTTTCACTTTTCTTATGTGTCGTGCAATATTAGTGGATTCGTAAACTTCTTACAATAAATTCACTCTTTAAGAAAGAAAATTTAATGAAGGAGAGCCACATCATGTGTTCCCTGTGGCCGAGTTTCACGTGCCTCTTCAATAAATGCTCTTTGGCAATGTACAGCGTTGCATTGAACTAAGCCACACAGCATCGCTATGTTCAAAGAAAAGTAGAGAACCATGAGATTTACTTGCGTTTCTGAATAAACAATGTGTATACTACGCATAGTCTGCCACATAAATCAAATGAAAAAGTCCACTCACTGCGTGCTACAGACATAATGGGTGGGACTTTGTTTCTTGACGTTACCTGATGGAGCATCACCCAAATTGCGTATTAAAAGTCAAACTTAGAGAATTTCCGTAACTCCACATGGAGCATACCGCTGTACTTAACATGGTTCCAGGAACTATGGTGACTGCTTCAGACGATGAAGCATTTATTTTGATCAGCCTTAATGTCTCTAAAGACAATAGGGATGATCAATCCTCCAGGCTCCTTTAACCCCACTTGTTTCATTTTTTATCCTTTGTTTTGCCACAGTTTTGGTGCCACATTTTACAATAAAACGCAGAGCTTGAGCCGCACTTCATCGTTTCCATCTCATAGGAGTTTGTTGCCAAATAGCACTGTCAGCTGTGATCAAAGCTGATCAACAAAAAACTAAGCTTGTTACATAAAAAGTTTCCAGTTTGATTAATATATCTCAGACAATGCCGGGCGGACAGAAAATTCCCATGTCTATCTTCAAGAGAATTTTGTAAATCCTGCAATTTTGCAAAAAAAAAAAACACAAACAAATAAAAAAAACAAAAAAAAAAACCAAATAAATAAATAAATAAATGTAAAACAACCAGAACTTTGTAAAACGAAAACAGTTGCGCTGTTTTTACTTTTGGACAATTTTTTTTTTGTATCATTGCATCATTCCTTCCCCCCCCCCCCCCCTTCCCCCGCACCCACACATACACACACACCTCAATCCCATTCCAGTATCTCACAATAAATACTGATATTTTGCGGTTTATTCCGTTCAAAACTAATCGTGAATCGTAGCCAAAGCTGTGCGTCGGCAGCTCCAAATCTACCTGCTGTTCATGCCGTGTTGGATCGGGCTGGACCGTGGAACAAGATGGATGTTTTGTGCCAGGAGTTTGACATGCTGCAAGATCAGAAGCCAAATCTTTACCAACAAAATTATATCATTTGTTGCCAGCCTGTAATCTGATCCATTTTAGTGCGTGTGTTTGTATGCTGGAGAGGGATGGAATTTGGAAGGGAAATTGAAAGAGTTGTGTGCCAAAATGCATTGATTTATGTAAACTAGTTAATTTAGTTACAAAATCTGCGTTGCTTTTTCATATAACACGAAGAGCTTGCCAATATCAACTGTGACTCTCTTCCTCTCAGCTTGCTTCTCTCTCTCTCTCTCCCTCTCCCCTATCTCTCTTTCTCTTCTCTCTCTTTCTTTCTGTCTCACACATACACATTCTTTAGCTTCCCCTTGTTTTTTTCCTACCCCAAGACACCCTCTAACTTCAAACGTTCCCTTCCTACCCCAAGACACCCTCGAACTGCAATCGTTCCCTTCCTCATCCCCTCCCTCTCTATCCACGTGACCTTATAATAGCAGGCCCTGTTTTCCCTGACACCAGGTGAGGGCTGCACGTCAACCTCTTCAGCAGCGTAACTCGAAATACCCGTAATTTCTTCTCCATCCCGCTCCAAGCTTTCACTGCTCTTACAATACTCTCAAAAAAAGGCGCTCGTTTTTTTTAGAGAAGTTTATCGTCCCCTAAGTTCTTCTAAGGGAGAAATGAAGATAATATGAAGAACTCCTCTCAGCAGCGAAGTGAACTCCACAATCACTGATGCACTATTCATGGTTTATGAAGGAATATTTCCGTGAAAGTTCTGTAGGAATCCTCTTGGGTGAGCGGCTTTGAGTGACTGCTACAAGAGAAACATCTCGCTTCTCAGCGACCCATCTCAAGCTCTCGAACCTTCCAGGCCGACTGTCTGTATGACTCGACTGTATCCAAGCTGGAGGAGGAGAGCAACAGCTGGTGTAGTGCCTCAAACTTTCTGACAACCCGATCTGAACCTTGCCTCTTTAAACTTTTCGGGTTTGTTGTCTTGGTTGTTTTCCTTAAGATTGCTGCAGCCCTCTCAACCTATTCTCGGAGCGGTGTGTATCCAATAACCGGGTTGATTTGAAACAGAACGTGTTGACATAAAGCTGTTTAATTACCCGGGCTAGATGAAAGATCGCTTCATTCTGGAGGCTTTTCCCCGTGCTCCAAATACTTCAACTCTTGAGTTTGTAAATAAGTTTTGAAAGTCATAATACTTATTGCTCGTTCCGTAAAAGTTATCACCCGTCTCTTGAAAAAAAAAATATTAAAAAAAAAATCGTACATTTTGTAGAGCCAAAAGCGGCACTAAACAGCAAAAGAATCTTGGGCTTAGCCTGCGAAAATCTTTTAATTTTACACAGAAATCATTTTAGGAGAGAAATATAACTGTAAGTCTTGATTATGAGAGACGAAAGAAGTGTTTTATGCTGTAATGAAAGACTAAGTAGTTCAACTTCTTAAAGAAAACGCCTCTTTACCTACACGTGTCATAGAAAAGTTATGTGGTACACATTTTCCTTGCATTCCCGTATTTCTTTCTATAAGGAGGGTTAGACTTTTTGAATAAACGCATTTTTAGAAATAAAAATTTAGTGTATGATTCACGTGTTAAGAAGTTTATTCTATAAGACATTATTAACTTTATAATAGTGTTTTTGTTGCGCTTATTTGAATTGTTTCCAATTGCCTTTTTTTTTCTTTCTTTTAATTTGGCTTGGTTGCTTTTCCCCTTACCTACCTGTCTCTTTTTTTCTCCTTTCCCCTCCCTTTTTTCCACCTTTCTATCTTTCTTGCCTCTCCTCACATAATTATATATGTATATATATATATATATATATATATATATATATATATATGTACATGTAGTTTGAAGATAAGTTGGAATAATTGATAAGAGTGCTCAACTATGGGAGTTTTTATGGTAAGATCTCCTATATATATATCAATACATCTATCTATCGAACCATCCTCTTGCTTTTTCAGTGGAAAAAATGTTAAACTGATGTATCAAAAGCCTGACACCAACATCATTATCCATGTATCCAAAGATCTTCTTCTCCATAATTATAAAATATACAAAGATGAAAAAAAAAGGAAACTGGAATAATAGGACGGTATCAACTGAAGGGAAGAATATCTTACCGTAGCACGGGCCAAATGGAGTGCGGACAGTGCCCTCTAGCTATCTATGTTTTATCTGTTTCTGTCTTCTCAACCTTATCTTGCCGTTGTTTCGAAGCTAAAACCAAGCTGTAGATCATGGAATGTGTACCCTCCTCTTCCATGATATCGATTGTATTAAATTATTCCAGATAATATTGATGCTTTTATCCAGTCTAATCTCATTGTTGAACAGCGCATCCAGCTTCGACAGTGGAGCTATCAAGATCTCTTGATCTGAGACAGACAAATGTTGGAAATATTAATCCTTTATTTTAATCTAGCGTGTCCCTCAACCCTCAACCTCTGAGCTTCCCAAAAAAACTGTTATCGCTCGTGTAATCGTGAACGAACTCCTATGGAGGGCAGTGACAAGATTAGAGCTCTACACCTCACATCTCTGGCTCTGTGACAGTTTGGCAGATCTGCTGTGTGATGGCCGAGCTCCCGCGAAGGGAAGTGACAGGACTAGAGGTCTGCACCACACATCTCTGGCTCTGTGACAGTTTGGCAGATCTGCTGTGTGATGGCCGAGCTCCCGCGAAGGGAAGTGACAGGACTAGAGGT
>JAWDGP010004442.1:320000-337500 GCA_033675545.1 Elysia crispata
TATATCACGGTGTTAAAATTATCAGCTTTAGGCTATCACATGTTTTTCTACCAATTATTCCAACTTCCTGTAACTAGCATGTGATCTCGTCTTTCATCTCTACCCATTCATATGACAGCTTTTGCTTAATTCTTTAAACTAATATGAAATCCTAGTGGACGGACTGTATCTAGGCCTTCTATATAGTTAGCTAACTACAGAGATGGCCTTGGCCGTATCAGTTTTACTTGAGCCCTTTAGTCTTAAATGTCCACCAAGTTGTAGAGCACTGCCTGATTCATGTAGCGTCTCTTCATCTCTAACAGCAGCAGCTGCACTGCTTCACCCATCATGCTACCCAGTGTATGGCTGGGAGTAACATACTCTTTATGTTGAGCCAACGAGGTTCGATTATTTTAATAACGACAGAGATAATAAAGTCATTCACACTCCGAGAAATCAAACACCGGAGTGAGTGCATCAGTATGGCCATTCTTCTACTGCAAACCTCGTGGTAAACCAAGACTCTTTCCTTTTTAGTTTTACTGGTGAGCTATTCAGAGCATTTTCTCTATCGCCTTGATCTGGCGCCGTAAAACTGTCTCTGGAATTATTGTTTAGTCATGCATCTACTTCGCTATCAGCCATCGTGTTTCTATAACCGAGGAGACACAGCTGTGGAATAACAAAAAAATTCCTGGTGCAGTTTGATAGCTGGATTCGCTCTCACTTATCTGCCCGTTGTATAACATCCGCCCCTGATATCTTTGTAACTATATACATGTACACATGAACGTGAGATAAAGAGACTCGCGCGATATTTCGATCTAAAGAACTTCGATAACGTCTTCACATTGTGAGCCCAATTTAAACATTAAAAACACAGTGAACAAAAGCGACCCTGTTTTGTTTCCTTCCTTAAATATGTTTCGTCTGTATTTGTATCTTTACATCTTAATATTTACAGCTCAAGAAGCACATAAGAGTGCTAGAATGTTCCCTGAGCTGTTGACGTATTTTGTACACTGTTTTATCTTCCTTTATCTGCTTGTTGTATTCACATTTACCTGACGATTCAGGTGTACATCTGCCCGTCTACCTGCGTGTTGACAGATAACAAATTGTGCTGAATGCATGGATCTCTCCACTCTTCTCATCTTCCATCTACAAGATGAGGGACAAGATGAGAGATCGCTGCCAGTCGATACCTTCTTTTTCCATCTCCTTGAGCGTGCGCCTCTCTCTCTCTCTCTCTCTCTCTCTCTCTCTCTCTCTCTCTCTCTCTCTCTCTCTCTCTCTCTCTCTCTCTCTCTCTCTCTCTCTTTCTCTCTCTCTATACTACTTTTCTCTCTCTCTCTCTCTCTCTCTCTCTCTCTCTCTCTCTCTCTCTCTCTCTCTCTCTCTCTCTCTCTCTCTCGTTCTTCTTTCTCTCTCTGTTTCTTATGACCCCTCCCCCTGTTTTTTCTTTACTTATTTCTGGTTTTTTTTACCAACGGTGTCGAGGCTCGTGATAATTAGAAGGCTTATTGCCAAAGTTTTAAATTTTTTACATAGCACCTCAAGAAGAAAATAAAAAACAAACATCTTAAATTAGAACCAGCACCCGACTATCAGCCAAGTAACAAGTTGTAAACTGCAGTCTGCCAGACATCGGTATCTTGCCCAGGAATTTTTCTCTCCGACTGTAAGAAACAACAAAAAATGTTTATGTGGATACTTGACCTGAACAATGTATAAGACGTGATTTATTTAGTTAGATTTCAAAGTTTGCCAACTAAAGTAATTAACAAGGTGAATACTATTGTTTCACTCTTAAGATAAAGTGCAGGCATACTTTGAGATAAATCACTGAAGGAAGAAAGCATAACTCGTGTTATTACATGCAAGCTCTGTTAATCGGGCATGAAGATTAAAAAAAAGAAGAAATCTTCGGTGTACACAGAGAATAAATCTTAAACCGAAAGAAGTGGGAAATGGTACCATTGCTTTCTTCTGTTCTAGATCGTTTATTGGACACCCGCCGATATCCCACTCCAACAAACAGAACTTGTGGTAGGACACCACTGTATGTTTATCTTTTTAAGCTGCGTGTATGTAGAATATATGTGGAAAGCCTCAAATTGTAGAACTTTTGTCCTGGAGTATAATGTGACATCGTTATGTGATTCAACATAGCTATGTTTCGCCATTTGGAGTGGTGCTTCTTGAAATTCTCCAGAGCTGCTTTTACTCTTCTGAGCGGCTGTGGTCGAGTTCCTAGCGCAATTGGTCGAGGCTACAAAAGAACTCACGATCACTCGTCAATGACGTACGCATGTGCTAATCTCAATGGAACATTGGCTTCTTGAAGCCTTTTAAGTCGTTCATAAGTCTTTCTGCGTCTCTGTATGGTACCGCATAACTTTTTACGATAGTTAAGTAAGCCGATTCTAACCTCTCTTCATGGAACAGTCCCACTTCCTCTCTATTAAAGCAAAAATCTCCTGGTAATCCAAATTTCGGTTCACTCTGTCACTGAGGTTATACTACAACGGTATTGGGTTTTTCCCTTAATCTGGACAATAGACCAGGGACCTTTTCATTCGACATCACTGCGTAGTTTGAGACTTTCCGGAAATAGATGGGTGGAGAAAATCCCAGTCAAGTTTTCATCACTTGCCTCAGCTGTTTTCGTTATCCCATGTGGAAAGGTTTACCTCAACTCCATTTAGATCCGGAGGTTAACGTATCAAAATATTTTTCTTACATGGGATTCATCTTTTCCTTGTGCGGTAAATTAAAGATTTTTTTTTGTTATTATTTAAAAGATTTTGATGCAAAAATAATATGGAATTCTGGGATGTGCCAATTTCTTTCTCTTCTCGTGCCAAATTTTAATTTTTTTTATCATCTGGGTTAAGGTGAATTACAGGTAAACTGGGGTGGGCCAAAATCTAAATCTGCTCAGCTTTCTTTGTAATTCTAGAAGGACGAAAGAAAAAAACAGTTTTCATAATCAGAGAAGGTCTGAACTCACTAACAAGTACCTTATACACTGCAAAGTTTTAGTTTCGCAGGTAAAAAAATTCTTTCTTAACAGATGGTATATTTTTGTATCGCAAACTTTATTCAAGCTTCAATGCTAAAGAACTTGTATGTCTCTATTTTGCTTTTCTACCGCCAATCTTACAAATCTTGTATGAAAAGCAACGCTTCATTCCAGCTACAGAGGTATTATTTTGTGATGATGTCTTTACACGGGCTGAGTTTTACAGAATAAGATTACTTTTTTCATTTTCCTCTCACAAGTTCAGTCTAAAAAATTACTATTGTCATTAATAAATGGGCTATTCATTTAAGTTTCAGAACAATCCCAGTCTGTCTTGAAATACAAGCATGGCTCCTTAAATATCAACTTGAAATCTATTGAAATTAAACGTTGGTTTTATTGAGCGCCTTCTCTCTATCTAATTCGACGGTTTCTGGGTTGTTGTTTTTTTCATCAGTATTATTATATACTTATTACTTATTATGCTAATCTCAATAGAATCTTACTGTTCCTCTCTTTTCTTTCATTATTGATGTTTATGTCACTGACATGTCTACTGCCTGCCTGTGACTGAAGCACGTGGTAAACATTAAATTTTAGACCTCCCTGAGTCAGACAATGGCAGTCTCTACGTCCGTCAGGCTATAACTGCACGTCACTTCCTGTTGTCTAATGGCAGAGATAAGATAGAAAAATAGACTTAACGCATCAAGAATGATTGTTCTTTAAGCTCTTTTGATATTTTGTAAAAAACATCCTAACAAATCAATCAATCAATTAATCAATCAATGTTGCACGCAGCAATAATATATAGTCGATAGACTTTTCTCGCTTTCTTTATGGGACTGATCGATTACCAGATCTTGAATATAATCACTCGATACTATGGTTGTAAGGTTATTACAGCTAAAAAGATAAAAGATAAAAGATAAAGATAAAAACCACTGTATAACGGCATTTAAAAAATACAATCAAAGCGATGATGTAGAAATCCGAGCGGTGAGGGTGAAGTGAACAATGACCTAGAATGACAATAATAAAGATATGAGAATGAAGACTAAGATGGTTCAGTCTTAAGGAGGCAGCGCGTATTGCTTGACCGAGTTTTTTTTTTCTGGCGCCTCGTGCGCGTTCTCCCATAATGAAGCTTTCATGTCCAAATGCGAACCTTCTCCCAACGACACTTTCTCTATCATTCCAAAAGCTAGATTCTGCCGCTGAGAGGCCGAGCCTGCCAGGTTCTGTCCATGTGGTTGACCTCAGAGGTGACCCAGATTTAATTTGGCCCAGTGGCCTGAGCGCGGATCTGACCCACCGAGTCGTCTAGGGTAGGTAGGAGACATGACCTGGTCGTGGGAATGGGCAATCCTCGTGTTTAATAGCCACAGAGTGGAAGGACGCTTAGTCTGATAAGGTTATTGAGGAGAGCAAAGTTCTCTCTCCCGGCTCATTCCACGCTCTTACAAGTTACTTGGGGGATTACATTTTCACAGACATCTTATCGTATAATGTATGTATATAAAATAGCTTATCGCCATTTTGCTGGGAGTATCTTCAGTTCTCGAAGAAGCCGCTAGATGGACATCACTCTATGATGGTGTGACAGGTCGTAAAACACAGGTGAAAAAACCAACAGGGACCTCTTACACCGTGGAGCTAAACCATAACAATGATGGGCTGCTGACCTTGGGTACAGGCTGCTTTCTCGCCGTATTAGAATATTAATGCGAGAACCAGAGTGGACATGAAGCATTTCAGAAAACGCAATAGGCCATTAACAGCCACCGATTTGGTATATGAAAAATGTTAAGGAGTTATGAATATTTTCAGAAATTAGCCTTGGTCATTAACGCCATTCTAAGTTTATCATCCCAAAACATTTTCGAAAGATTCAGGTTGACACAAGTGAGAAAGTTCTATCTGTATTAATTTTGTTGTCCCACAACGATGTACCAGCTTTGTGATTCCCGCTGTTTGATCACCCTCTTGTACTTCTGCTGGTCACATAGGATTGTCGGCGCCCCCGGGCCAGATACAGATTGACTGATGGGGGAAAAGTTGAGACACATGGCTACCACATCTAGTCCTGATGGTCAGTGGAGTCAAGTCGAGACAAACATAGGCAGGCTAGATACACTCTCTTATACAGTTTAAATTTGATTTAAAAGTTAAGTTTCGATGAAAGAATAACAAAATGATATTATAAAGAAAAAACTATTCACATTAACAAGGAAACAACCATTATATTTGTTTCTTTTCTTAGAAATATTCTATAGACTTTGATCATACTGTGCATCTGTTTATGCTCAGTTTGATCCCTAATTCTCCTAGTTAATATATATATATATATATATATGCTCGGTCGTTATCCAGATTTCCAGGTGCGTGAATTGTTACCCGACCATACTGCCTCGTATGAAGAAAGGTGCGAGGTGGCAAGCTGGTTGGTCACTTGGGTAGTCCTACGAGATGATAGGCTGTTGGCACCCCACGTGACCAAACACAGCTTGTTTAATGGTGTTTTGTGTGTCCCCATTCCGGGACTGGCGTTGAGAGAATTGCCTTTGTTGATCTCACACCCTGTCTCGCCCTCCTTGTTATCATTCGAAACTGTTCTACACCTGAGGGCCTCGGGGTAGGAAGGAGAGGGGGAGTCTAGGTTGCTTAGCGGATAGATTAAGAATTTCAGATCTGATCACGATGGATCTAGAGCTGGGAAAGTTCTAGGTTCTTCGATTGCGGGACTTTTGCGTTCATACTCGCTGTTCTTGATATTCTCTCGAACTTCACCAAGAAGCCAGCAAGAATTTACCAAGCGTCTCGTTGGAATGGGTACCAGATGTTACTCGGAATAAACTAAGAGACCAGCTAACGAGGGATGGTTGCTTACCAGGGGTCAGTACAAAATCATGAGAAGCGGCGATAATCTGAAATAAATCTCCTGTACATCTAATTGGTTATCTACCAGGGAAACCATTCTTCTGGTTTTGCATGAGGATTCCTACTTGTCTGTGCCAACCACCGCTGTTTTGTGGATGTATGCTACCATCGCTGTTTGATGTGTACAGTCTACGACCCATGTTTGATATATAGTCCATCACCCCTGTTCGGTAATTATGGGAAACCACCGTCCTCTTTTTGGTGGGCACCCGCTTTCACCTTTTGGTCCATATGGGCTTCCATTTGTTTGATGGCGATTGGCTACCTCTACTGTTTGGTCGGCCCGGAATTGGCTACCACTACGGTTTGGTGGGCCCGGGCCTTCATTAATTTCTCTCGCCCATGACCCTCTAACTCTTCTGATGGATTGGATATCTCCCACCATCCAGCATCATGAACCGTTGGTGACTCTCCTGCTTGCACCAAGCGTCTTTTCTTTGTAGATCTGCTAATAACCTTCAACTCTGCTTCAAATCGTAGAGTTCTCATGAGATTCTTTGGGAAATGTCTATGTTCTACCCTTAGGTCACTAAAGTCATCAGCTAAGGAGGAAAAAAATTAGAGCAGACTTTTAAATGTTCCGAGAAATATTCATAAACACACACACATATAAGTCTCGCATAACCGCAGAAATCACACCGGCAGACACACAAACAGACCTATATACCCGAGTAATCTTTGGACAGACTAATAGTGTCTGCTCAAGGACAAGAGCACAGAAGCCAGGGAAGGGAATGTAGACTAATAGATTAGCACAGACAGAACAAAGAATGCGCCTAGCTTAGTGCCAGTATGCGGTGCATTCAATGGCATCGGTCAAGATGTGTTGGAGAAGCGGTTTCGAGATCTGAGAAAGGTGATAGGAAGGTGTTGAGATAGACAGTCGAGCTGTTAGTGGGAGTTATTTCCCCTGATGAACGGTCCACTGCTAAAAGATGCCATTAGATGGGAACTTCGGCAGGGTCAGAGTTCAAAGGTATCTGATAGTAAAAGGTTGAAGATCATGATGATTGATATGTGCCTTTGTGCGACTTCCTTTGTTCCTTCTGGAACCTCTTCACGAATAAATTTCACCAGAAGTCCAAGGAGTCTTGAGCATGTGTGTTTTTGGTTGATCTCCCGCTGCCGGTCTCTCTATCTGTCTTCTTTTCTTCGTCCTATCTCTGTCTCTGTCTTTATCTGTTCTTGTGTAGAATCTCTCTCTCTCTCTCTCTCTCTCTCTCTCTCTCTCTCTCTCTCTCTCTCTCTCTCTCTCTCTCTCTCTCTCTCCCTCTCTCTCGTCTACTTTGAAAATATATCAGAATTATAATATTATGTACAATATTAGTTCTGCCCCTTATTTACCTGCATATCTCTCTGTGCCTTTATCGTTGCCTCTCTGTCTTTCTCTCTCTCCCTTTCGCCACCCCCGCCCTCTCTCTCTCTCTCTCTGTCTCTCTGTCTCTCTGTCTCTCTGTCTCTCTCTTTTAGACTCTTTTCCTTTCTCTATATTTAATAAATTTTTTTTTCTGTCTCTTGCGTTACCATTATTTCATTCCACTCACTTTATTTCTTACTACAATTCTGCTGTAATCGGTAAATATGGCGAGAAAAGTAATCGATTCGGTAATCGAGAAATTATTTCATTATGCGAGTGACTAGAAATGAATATTTTTTTTTTGTTTTGTTTTTCTTTTTCTTTTGTTTTTTGTTATAGCATGTTATTACTATTGGACTTTGGATTTATCAAAAAAAAATCTAGTTACCTGAAAAAACACATTCCAAAGTGAAACGGAATTGTAATAATAAATGATGCGGAGATAGATGAGGAGGATATAAAAAGAAATCTGTAGAGGTTCCAACCACCAGGATAGATGAATGTCATTAACCTGAGCATACTGAGCTAAAAGCAGTTGTTATGTAAAGCTATAACGCAGGTTAAGAGAAAGAAGAAGAAGAAGAAGAAGAAGAAGAAGAAGAAGAAGAAGAAGAAGAAGAAGAAGAAGAAGAAGAAGGAGAAGGAGAAGGAGAAGAAAAAATCATTAAGAAGTAGCAGGGATTTATGAGAAAGGGAAAAACTGGAAGAAAGAGAGAGAGAGAGAGAGAGAGAGAGAGAGAGAGAGAGAGAGAGAGAGAGAGAGAGAGAGAGAGAGAGAGAGAGAGAGAGAGAGAGAGAGAGAATTATATTTTCAACCATGTTTGAGGTAAAACAATAAGAACTGGACGAAGTGTTTAAACTGCTATTATGCCTTTATCTCTCTCTCTCTCTTTATCTGTTTGTCTGTCTGTCTGTCTGTCTCTGTCTCTTTCTCTTTCTCTCTCTCTCTCCTTCCCACCCCTAACGTCTCCCACCATGTTTACATACAAATCACAGAAAAGTAACTCGAGAGGTGGAATCATGCTGGATTATCCAGCGGGGAGTATGTAGAAAATTCTCGGAATTTTACTCTCGTTACCCAGCACCATGAGAAGAATAAACAATGTTCTTGGCTGGAGAGACTTGGGATAAACAAAACTGATTGTGTGATGCATAGTGTCGAGAAACCGCGGGTGGCCCTGCCTCAGGGGGGTGGAGATGTTCTTACTACCACCAATTAAGACATTTGTTAAGAGTTGAAACTTGTCAAAACGCTTTCCAACTGCGGTCATATTTCTGGTTTTTCAAGTCAAGAACGAAGAACGAAGAAAAACCTCCGTCAGGCCGAGCATCGAGACCCAAACAATCGGTTTATGTTGAGTTATCTTTTGACCGCGTCTTATCTCGACGGATTTCTGCCGTAGACAAACAAGAAGACTTGAGCAATCCTTGTTGTAGATTTACATAATATATTAAGTCACACACAACAATAGACTTTCTTACAGAACAATAAAAAATGTCTCTCTCTCTTTTTTATGTCACACGTAATCACATACACACACATACACACAGTCTCTCTCTCTCCCTCTTTCTCTAATTCTTTGCTCTGTCTGGTTTTTTTTTTCTTCTGTTTCTGCCTATTTATGTTCTATTTTTATCTTTCATTCATTCACACCATCTATTCCACCCTCATCAATATCACCACAGAGAGAGAGAGAGAGAGAGAGAGAGAGAGAGAGAGAGAGAGAGAGAGAGTGAGAGGAAGAGAGCTAGAGAGTGCGAAAGAGACATAATTTTGGGGCCACCATTGTGTTGCCAACTCTATCTTCAGCAGACTGTTACAGTAGATTAAGTCAATTTCCCATCCCTGGCGTGAACTTTGAAGGTTGACATGTCTAGTCACAGTGCTAGACCTAGTTTTAGTCTTTCATTATAATACAGAGTATTAACCTCTTCAATTTTATTTTTTTATTTGAACAAAAAACTGAAATCATTTCAAAGAAGAAAATAGAAAATAATTTAGACTTCTCCTTTGAAATCACATTCATTTAGAGGGAGACTCAGTGACAGCGAGACAAATAGATAGACAGAGAGCGTGAAGAGAGAGAGAGAGAGAGAGAGAGAGAGAGAGAGAGAGAGAGAGAGAGAGAGAGAGAGACAGACAGACAGACAGACAGACAGACAGACGGACGGACAGAGAGGAGGAGAGAGTCGGAGATGAAACTAACAAAAATCCCAACACGACTAACAACTCTAACGCCGTGGCGGTGCCGGTAGATTAAGCCTGTCACCCTCAAGAGATCCAACTTGTTGATTAGCGACAGGTTGGAGGAAAAGTGCGAGGCTCCTTAGATTAAGAGTGCAACCTTCGCCTGACTGCGCCAATAAGATTCACGAGTCATGACAGAAGATCTCTCGCAGGTTCCATGTCAAATAATTATCTTCAAAACAATTGCCAGGAATGTTTAGCATGAGAAAAACAAAATAATGGATGAGGCAAAAAAAAATAATAATAAAGAAACGATAAAAGAAAGCAAGCGTAATTTTGAAAAAAAAAAATAAAAAATAAACCAAACAACTAATAATAAATAAATTGGTTAAAGAAAAAATAATAATTAAAAAAAAAGATTAGAACTGGAAAGAAATGTTTCGAAGTTAACTCCTCCTTGTTTTGTTTCCTGTCTTGTGTAACACCGCTCTTGTTGGTGTTTGCCCTACTTTGATGCATCAGACATGACAAAACATGCAGCGAGTTGATCCGCAGAATGCAGCATGTTGTTTATAATTAGAAAAGGAAGAGAAAACATTGCTTACTAAAGGTAAACCACTCTCATTTAATGTGCTTAAATCCCGGCCGTCTGCGCATATGTGGCTGAGCAATTCCGTGGTGTGTCAGCAGTGAGGCCCACAGCTACTCAATGGCTGTTGATGTCCATCATGTCATACACCGTAGCGATTCCTTCCTTCATTCGTGTAGAGATGTCATCTGCTGGGGATCACCGCACTCCACAGCACCCCAATGCCGCACTCCATCGCCGCATTCCACCGCACTCCACTGCCGCACCCCATAGTACAACACCGCCACATTCCACTGCACTCCTCTGTCGCACCTCATAGTACAACACCGCGCATTCCTCCACATTCCACCGCACTCCACTGCCGCAAACCATAGCCACCGCATTCCATCGCAATCCACTGCTGCAAACCATAGTACAACACCGCCGCATTCCACCGCACTCTACTGCCGCTCCCCATAGAACAACACCGCCGCATTCCACCGCACTCAACTGCCGCATCCCATAGTACAACACCGCCTCATTCCACCGCATCGACTGCCGCACCCCATAGTACAACACCGCGCATTCCACCGCACTCTACTGCCGCACCCCATAGTACAACACCGCCGCATTCCACCGCACTCGACTGCCGCACCCCATAGTACAACACCGCCTCATTCCACCGCATCGACTGCCGCACCCCATAGTACAACACCGCCGCATTCCACCGCACTCTACTGCCGCACCCCATAGTACAACACCGCCGCATTCCACCGCACTCGACTGCCGCACCCCATAGTACAACACCGCCTCATTCCACCGCACTCGACTGCCGCACCCCATAGAACAACACCGCCGCATTCCACCGCACTCGACTGCCGCATCCCATAGTACAACACCGCCTCATTCCACCGCACTCGACTGCCGCACCCCATAGAACAACATCGCCGCATTCCACCGCACTCGACTGCCGCATCCCATAGTACAATACCGCCTCATTCCACCGCACTCGACTGCCGCACCCCATAGAACAACACCGCCGCATTCCACCGCACTCGACTGCCGCATCCCATAGTACAACACCGCCTCATTCCACCGCACTCGACTGCCGCACCCCATAGAACAACACCGCCGCATTCCACCGCACTCGACTGCCGCATCCCATAGTACAATACCGCCTCATTCCACCGCACTCGACTGCCGCACCGCATAGAACAACACCGCCGCATTCCACCGCACTCGACTGCCGCATCCCATAGTACAACATCGCCTCATTCCACCGCACTCGACTGCCGCACCCCATAGAACAACACCGCCGCATTCCACCGCACTCGACTGCCGCATCCCATAGTACAATACCGCCTCATTCCACCGCACTCGACTGCCGCACCCCATAGAACAACACCGCCGCATTCCACCGCACTCGACTGCCCCATCCCATAATAAAACAACGCCTCATTCCACCGAACTGGACTGCCGCACCCCATAGAACAACATCGCCGCATTCCACCGCACTCGACTGCCGCATCCCATAGTACAATACCGCCTCATTCCACCGCATCGACTGCCGCACCCCATAGAACAACACCGCCGCATTCCACCGCATCGACTGCCGCACCTCATAGAACAACACCGCCTCATTCCACCGCATCGACTGCCGCACATCATAGTACAACACCGCCGCATTCCACCGCATCGCCTGCCGCACCCCATAGAACAACACCGCCTCATTCCACCGCATCGACTGCCGCACCCCATAGAACAACACCGCCTCATTCCACCGCATCGACTGCCGCACCCCATAGAACAACACCGCGCATTCCACCGCACTCTACTGCCGCACCCCATAGAACAACACCGCCGCATTCCACCGCACTCGACTGCCGCATCCCATAGTACAACACCGCCGCATTCCACCGCACTCGACTGCCGCATCCCATAGTACAACACCGCCGCATTCCACCGCACTCGACTGCCGCACCCCATAGTACAACACCGCCGCATTCCACCGCACTCGACTGCCGCATCCCATAGTACAACACCGCCGCATTCCACCGCACTCGACTGCCGCACCCCATAGTACAACACCGCCGCATTCCACCGCACTCGACTGCCGCACCCCATAGTACAACACCGCCGCATTCCACCGCACTCGACTGCCGCACGCCATAGTATAACACCGCCGCATTCCACCGCACTCGACTGCCGCACCCGATAGTACAATACCGCCTCATTCTACCGCACTCGACTGCCGCACCCCATAGTACAACACCGCCTCATTCCACCGCACTCGACTGCCGCATCCCATAGTACAACACCGCCGCATTCCACTGCACTCGACTGCCGCACCCCATAGTACAACACCGCCGCATTCCACTGCACTCTACCCCCCAACGGCCGTTTAGATTATAGGAATAGATGGCCTTCAGATTGATCTAATCGGTTCTATTGGATTATGGTTCATAGCTTAAAGACTCTCTCTGTTTGTATCAATAAACAATGAGAAACGATTTTAAAACTCACTTCACAAAGCACAGTAGAGAGAGAAGGAAAAAACGAGAGAGGCAATGAAAGATAAAAAGAGTTTAAAAAAATTCAAACATAATTAAAAGAAAGAGTTTGGTTGATTTATATTGATTGGCAGTAAGAATGTTAATGAGAAAAAGATGGAGAGAGAGAGAGAGAGAGAGAGAGAGAGAGAGAGAGAGAGAGAGAGAGAGAGAGAGAGATAGAGAGAGAGAGAGGGAAGGAGACAAAAAGTTAATGAGAACAAAAAGCTAGAGGGAAAGGTGAAAGGCGATTCTCAGGAAAAAACAAAATATGAAACGAGGGGTGGAAAAAAACAACATAGATTTGGGAAAATCTTACCACCCAAGCGCCACGTAACTCTTAATTCAGTTCTTTGACGCCAAGTGGAAGTAACTGTGTCAGACAGTAGTCAATTTTGCCGCCATTATACCTGAAGCTGTGACAATCTTTTTGACGCGCCATTTCCGCAATTTGATTCTCAGACAAGTTTTGCTGCGCAGTCAAAAAAAAAAAACAAAAAAAAACCGCGACTCAATTGTTGACACAAAATTTTCATGGGAAAAGAAAAAAGAAAAGAAATTGAAATTTAAAAAAAAAGAAAAGAAAGCAATTGAAAATCTCGCGGCAGAAGCAGCCAGATTGAGAAACATTTTGGGGGCCTAATGTGAAAATTGTAGTCTGGATGCTTGCTTTTGTGGTTCAAATTCTTTACCTTTTTGTCCCTTATTTCACATTTGTTCAATTTATTGTGGCAGACGTTTCCTAATCCGAGATTAATTGAGAATAGGCAGACGTATTGTAGAACCCACATAGGAGAGCAGCTAGAGGAAATGGTTTTCATTTATTTTCTTCCCGTGTTTTTTTTTTTTTTGCTTTGGTTTGTTGTTTTGAATGTGTTTCTGTCAGCTAAAATAATCTTGTGGGATCGGAGAAGATAAAAATCAAGATGGTGTCATGGCGGCCTTATGCCAGGCCATAACGCTGAAAATTTTACGGAAGAGAAATTTGCTTAAATACTATAGTCATCTATGTCGTTTAAATTTTGAGAGTGAAGGCGAAATAATAAACAAGAAATGTGTAGAGAAAATTGGCCCTATAACACACAGCGTTAAAACACTTCTGAAGATCTGTTGTGTCGTGTGTACCCCGACCATCCGAGCAAACGTCTTCCCGGCACAGATTTCTTTAATGTGATACGAAAGAACATGTTTCCCGCGACTTGCATGCCAGGCCTGATGAAGGATAATGACCAGCTTCGGTTTGAGCTGGATATCGTACCTGCTAACCCAGTCGGCCAAACATTGCGCATGCCCAAGATTAAAAACTTCCGGGTGTAATCCTGCCAAGCAGTGAGGGTAACCTGAGGTCTATTGGATGAGGCGGGGTGTGACCTAGGGTCAGCCCTCACTCTGCACCGTGTGTCACCTAAGTTAGATTGCGCCAGACACTCCGCGCTTTGTTCTGATGGTTGAGAAACTTAGGGGACACAAATATCTATACCGCTGGGGGATTTGTTGAGCGACTGTTGGAGGTGTGCATGCATTTGGTCCTTCTATCCAATGCTACAATGATGTTTATCTATTTATTCACCTATCTATTCTCCAACATTCTATCTTTCTATGCAACTGTCTATCTAGATGTTTATTTCTCTCTATAAATTATATATGTTTCTATCTATCTATCTATCTCATTTTCACCTAAACGAATATGCTCGTACATACACACACTTTCTCTTTTTTTATAATTATCCAATCTACAATAATGTTTATCTTTTTATTCCCCTATCTATTCTCCAACATTCTATCTGTCTATGGATCTGCCTATCTAGTTGTTTATCTCTCTCTATAATTGTATATGTTTCTATCTATCTATCGCAATTTCTTACAGAGACAAATATGCTCATACATACATACACTTTCTCTTTTATATAATTATAACCTTCTCCCTCTCTCTGCCTCTCTTTCTCTCTGTCTCCGTCTCTCTGTGTATTTCTGTATCTCTCTCTGTTTCTGTATATAAATATCTCTCTCTTTTTCTCATTCTTCATAATTTTAAAATGATCTTGCTGAATTTATCAGAGTTGAAATAATACATGTGAAAACATTAAATTATCCCTCATGAACAGAGAGCGAGTAATGTAAAACGGATTAAAATCTGCTTCAATTGAAAACATTTACTCCTTGTGTGCAGCTACTCTCAGAGAGAATTAAAGTGTTCCGATTACTATCATACAAACATCTCAAAACACCCTAGTTATCGATGGTGAATTTTAAAAAATAAAATCACGATGTTGTTCGTTTTACTTGACGTGGTTCTCTGAACTCTAAGTCCAGGATGTCCACTGATGCCCTCCCCCTCAAATGTTGTCTGTCTCTGTCCACAGACTCAGGAGACAGTCTAGACATAGATCTTCTCAATGTAATCGGACTGCCCAGGGAACCTGGAGTCGACTTCACAACCGGACCGGATGGTTACCCTGTTTATGAGGTGATTCATTTTGTTTCTCTTTCTTTCTTTATACACTCTAAATCTATCTATCTATCTATCAGTCTGCAAGCCTCCCTCTCTCCATTTTTCTGTTTCTCTCTTTATCTCTTTTGCCCCCTCTCCTTTCCCTCCTCCCCCCCCCTCTCTCTCTCTCTCTCTCTCTCTCTCTCTCTCTCGTTTTGTTTCTGCTTTCTGTCTTCCAATTTTAATCTTGTCCATCGCCTTCTTTTCCTGCTTTAACATCTTTATTATTTTGTCACACTACTGTTTCCCTTACTTTTCCACAATCGTCATTATTATCCCCACTTGATTTCAATCTTCGATACAGTTTTCTCCTGTTCCCTCTAATACTGTCTTGTAATTGTACCCTCTCGCACTGTCTTCTACATTCTAGTTCTGTCTTGTACACTCCAATATTGGCTTGTATACTCTTGTAAACCTTCTTGCATGCGATGGGACTACTTGTGCCTGTCAAATGTCAAAATAATACAGCATGAAAACCAGTGCTGAGATTCTCCGAGTTATAAGTGTATAGAGACAGCATTAACCTCTACAAACCTAGAATGCCATTTCCTTAAATATAACATCCTGTTTTCCGTAGGACTTCTCTTGCATAAGCCGACAAAATCAATAATCAATTTCATCTGGAGTCACTTGCCTTTGCAAATCAAATTTTCAGCTTTTTTAACTAAGATTGATCATTGACCATTCAGCAGGATATTAACCCTTTCTCTCCTGCTGCCTCTAGCAGAATAATAACCCTTTCTCTCCTGCTGCCTCTAGCAGAATAATAACCCTTTCTCTCCCACTATCTTCAGCAGGATATTAAGCCTTTCTCTCCCACTGCCTCCAGCAGGATATTAACCCTTTCTCTCCCACTGCCTCCAGCAGGATATTAACCCTTTCTCTCCCACTGCCTCCAGCAGGATATTAACCCTTTCTCTCCCACTGCCTCCAGCAGGATATTAACCCTTTGCCTGTCACTGCTTCTAACAGGATATTAATTTTTTCTGTCTCACTGCCTCCAGCAAGATATTAACCCTTCCTTTTCCACTGCCTCCAGCAGGATATTAACCCTTTCTCTCCCACTGTCTCCAGCAGGATATTAACCCTTTCTCTCCCACTGTCTCTGCAGCTCACGCGAGACGCATCTCTCCGAGAGCCGGCTCAGTTTTTCTTCCGGGAGCCTCTCTCCGAGGAGTTCTCTATCGTGGCCCTCATCAACGGCTACCGCCTGGACGCTGGCTACCTGTTCGCTGTGGTCAACCCTTACCAGACCACCATCCAACTCGGCGTGCAGATCGTAGCGGGCGAGAAAGGCAGGGGAGAGCAGAAGATCATTGTGTACTACACACCGACATCAAACCTTTACACAGAGTGAGTACTACACACAGACATCAAGTCTTTAAACAGAATTAATACTGCACACAGACATCAAATCTTTACACAGAGTGAGTACTACACACAGACATCAAGTCTTTAAACAGAGTGAGTACTACACACCGACATCAAACCTTTACACAGAGTGAGTACTACACACAGACATCAAGTCTTTAAACAGAATTAATACTGCACACAGACATCAAATCTTTACACAGAGTGAGTACTGCAGACCGATATCAAATCTTTACACAGAGTGAGTACTGCAGACCGATATCAAATCTTTACACAGAGTGAGTACTACATACAGACATCAAGTCTTTAAACAGAATTAATACTACATACAGACATCAAATCTTGACACAGAGTGATTACTACATACCGACATCTGATCTATATATAGAATGAGTACTATATACGGACATCAAATCTTGACACAGAGTGAGTACTATACACAGACATTAAATCTTTACACAGAGTGAGTACTGCAGACCGATATCAAATCTTTACACAGAGTGAGTACTACATACAGACATCAAATCTTGACACAGAGTGAGTACTACATACAGACATCAAATCTTTACACAGAGTGAGTACTATACACAGACATTAAATCTCATTATAGAGTGATTACTACATACCGACATCTGATCTATATATAGAGTGAGTACTACATACGGACATCAAATCTTAATACAGAGTTAGTACTACGAGATTAAATTTAAACAGCAACACCCACACCAGTTCTTAATGGACATTCAGTGCCGAACGGTAGGGCCAAGATTTAGCCTAAGTGTATATGAAGTTGAAAACAAACACGCCAATCTCAATATATAGTAAGGCACTACACGTCATTGTCAAATCTTAACACTGAGTAGCGCTGTATATATCGATCAAACCTCATTTAACCCAGGAAAATATCAAAAGTAACTGTATCGAGGGTTCAGCTGACCGACGTCAAACCTTATAATATATGAAGAGAACAGTTACTGCAGGCGGACGTCAAATAATCATTTCCAGCTCAGAGTAAAATACACAGACATT
>JAWDGP010004442.1:342500-462500 GCA_033675545.1 Elysia crispata
CAATCAGGTGTTCTAGTCGGAGATCGAACCAAGACCGCCTGGGATCGAATCAAGACCTCCTGGATGGCGTCTATTTTAATCCAGCGCGCTATTTACTGAGCTGAGAGAGGTCTCTCAAGTTCCAGATCTAATAAAAATGTCCGCATCACTATGATTGATAGTTCGATGAAGATGCTGAACGTGGATATCATTACGGACAAGAGACTCATTGTAAGCTTCACCTAGAGAATACGAACTGGATCTGGGAAGAATAAGGAGATGAAGTATAAAATTATATCCTCTAAGCAGGGCAATTCAGGAGATTCGAATTTAATTTCGGTTGGGGGCGCGGGAGGGGGGAAGGGAAGGAAAGAGCTAAAAATCGAATGCAAATAATAACATGGTTTTGATTTTTCTAGGTCAGTCACGTGACATGCACAGTTCATTGAGAATTATCTTTTCCCGTTTCCGTTGCCGAACTCTTGGATGGTTACAAGACTGGAAGTTTTTTACGTCACGTCCGAAGGCTACAGCAGTCATGGCTTTTAGTATTGCTTATGAAGACATATTCTTTTAAAAAAAAATTTTTTTATCTTATTAAGTAGCATGATACAGTCATGTTTGACAGTGGATGGGTGGCTGACCATGACAAATAACTTCTCTATGGAGGTGTTTATGTTTTTCCTTATTACCAGACATGCGAGGGAAATAGGACATGAGGTGAAAATTAAATATAGTTAAGGAATATAAACTGATATAAAGAGAGGAAAGATAGATAGATGAGAAGGGGAAAAAAGAAACAGAAAAGAGAAGCAAGGAAGAGAGAGAGAGAGAGAGAGAGAGAGAGAGAGAGAGAGAGAGAGAGAGAGAGAGAGAGAGAGAGAGAGAAAGGAGAAAGACCTGAGAACGAGAGATGATGTGGAGAAGGACCAGACAAAGATAGAGGATGAGGAGAAAGACCAGAGAAAGAAAATGAGAGAGAGTCAGAGAGAGAAAAAGAGAGAGAGAGAGAGAGAGAGAGAGAGAGAGAGAGAGAGAGAGAGAGAGAGAGAGAGAGGGAGGAAACGAAACAAGGTTCAACGCAGTGACCAGTCCAACTCTTGTAAAGACTGATCTGCAGGTCAGCAGCAGATTTCTCAGCGCAAACAAGCCATGAATAATTATTGAAAAATTCTTACAATGTTACGATACCCTCTGGTCTAAACACCACTTCATGACGTCGCAGCATAAGATCATGTATTCGATATGCGTTATTCTCCACATACAGTCATGAACATATATTATATGGTATTTTATGTTGTGGGCTTCTTTTCCACACTGTCATTGAATAATATGGTTCTTTGTTTATGTAGGGTGACCTTCAGTGAGATTCTTTAGGCCACGAGAGGCAGTCTTGTGCTGTAAACTCATATGGTATTTTGAGTAAAGTTTTCAGTACAGAATGGTCCAGAATGGTCCAGCCAGCAAAGGGGTTGTGGGGCAATATACCCTCTCTAAGATTCGCAGCATACAGTTAGTAGTTGGAACTCAGACAATGCGCTTCTGCCCTATCTTGTTTCAATGCAATAAGCACCTTGAAGAAACCCCTCCTCCCTTCCCTTCTACCCGCCCCCTTTACCAATTGGGTCTTTGGTTTCCAAGCGATATTTAATCGGAACCAAAATTTAAGTTATGATCTTTTTAATTTTTTTCTTCTGAATATAATTCAATCTGTATCTTAAATGAGTTCAATGATTTTTTATAACACGAGTGTGTATAGGAAAGATTAATGTTAATTAAAAAAAAAAGTAGGCTCATTAATTTTGTGTCATTTTGAACCTCAAAAACATATGCTGTTGGGCTTTGCTATTTACAATCCCCTGAAAATTATTTTTTAATTTCTTTAGTTTGTTTTGTTAAGCTTCTTTAAAAGTCGGTGTTGCAAAAGAAAACTAGAAAGCCAGTTCAAGATGAGCTGTTTTGCTGTTTTTAAGATTTGCTCTAAGTCAGTGTAAGCCCATCTTTGTTCTGGCTGCACTTCCGGTTGCTCCAGTTACCACACGCATGTCCAAAACAAAGCAATGAATATTATTTCCCTCTCCCCGTGGGAGACGTCTATTAAATACTTTCTTTACGATAAACTTTATTAAAAGAACAAAAGCAACTACAAAAACAACTCTCATTTTGATATTTTTAAGGGAAAATAAATATAGAACAAAAAAAAAAAAAAAAAAGAATGTAGATTTTTTTAAAATCATATTAGTATTGTTGCGTCTAGGCCTACATAGTCAGCTGCTTGTTTGAAATGAAAAAGTGGTTAATTGATGGAATATTGATTTTTTTTTTTTTTTAAATCTCGTCGACGTCCAAAGGATTCGAGTTTTCTTGGATAATCATAACACGAGTTTTCTTGGATAATCATAACACGAGTTTTCTTGGATAATCATAACACGAGTTTTCTTGGATAATCATAACACGAGTTTTCTTGGATAATCATAACACGAGTTTTCTTGGATAATCATAACACGAGTTTTCTTGGATAATCATAACACGAGTTTTCTTGGATAATCATAACACGAGTTTTTAAAACATGAAGCGGAGGCAGTGAATGTCTGTTTAGAACTGTGTGGACTGGGCTTAGCTGAAGAAGCGAGCTTGCTTGGTGAAAACAATGGCGTCTAGATCTAGATAATAGGATAAAATCGAGTATTATTTTCTCGCTTTGTGCCATTTTATTAGATGAATATGACCTAAAGTCATTGGTTGAAAGTGCGTAAAATTTGATGGCTACTTGTTGATTGGCGCTTTTTATATCCATTTCGCATTTAATTTAAGCATTTTGTTTTTGATCCAAACTAGTTTGCATTATTCCATCAAGGCAATTATGGATGTGTAATACTTTTGGAAACCGCGATTTATTTGCAATTCTATTTGATTAGCAGAGCAAACTCTTAAAATATTACGAAACAAATAAGATTT
Source organism: Elysia crispata (assembly GCA_033675545.1). NCBI lineage: Eukaryota > Metazoa > Mollusca > Gastropoda > Plakobranchidae > Elysia > Elysia crispata. The sequence continues at coordinate 345,438 of JAWDGP010004442.1, forward strand.
TTACCCAGATAAATTTTTTTTCCAACATGGAGATGGAGACAAAGAAAGATGCCGACGGACAAAGAGAAAGAAGAGCATAGAGAGACAGAGAGGCAGTAAAACAAATAGATAAACAATTTTATAGAACCTAATCTGTAAATGATATTCGTAAGAGAGTCTTGCAGTGATAGCCTAATATGTGAACGAGAGACATGCTAGAGAAAAGGAGGAAATCTACAAGCACGAGAGACAGTGAGGTCGGAGAGGAGAGATGTGTGATGTAAAACTAATGAAAAGAAAAAGGAGGATAAAAATCTTCCAGAAATTGCGCCACGATATACATTACATCAGATAAAAGAGAATTAAATAGTGAGAGGAAGAAAAAAAAACAATAACAAACAAACAAGAGAGAGAGAGAGAGAGAGAGAGAGAGAGAGAGAGAGAGAGAGAGAGAGAGAGATAAAAAAGAACACAATTTGTAACGAATAGCGGGTTGGTTTAGTGGCTCCGTCTCAAAGTAACGAATCCCTAGGCCTTCTTGATCCTACCAATTTCCTTCAGGAAGTCCCAAAATCCATTTCTCTTACAATTTCCTGATTTGAAATGATGGACAGTAGCTTGATGAGACTTTCTGTTATCTACTCCATTATTTCAAATCTTTTTTTAATTACTTTATATTTCTTTCTATTATGTAAAAAAAAAAAATATTTTATCATTATTTTGTTATTAAACTAAAAAAAAGTATATGTGTATTATGAGGTTTTTTTTTTTTTCGGGCGGGGGTAAGTAGTGGGGGGGGGGAGATAAGGCCTGGAGAGTTGAATGTAGAGTATGAAACAAAAATGTTATAGGATATAATGTAGTGCCATTGATGACCGGTGTTCACAAATAATCATTTTGCTACACCTTTTACACCAATATTGTGTTTTTCGTACCATCCAAAAATTAAAGCTTCTTCTCTCAGTTTTGTAAACCATGGGTCTCGACTCCCAATTTATCTCTATTAATTTCCCGGTGAGAGTAGAGCTATTTCTCTTCATAATTTGCACGCCACAACAGTCAGTGATGGGAAACCCGGTAGCAGTCAAAAACAACCGACTAAAAGCTTTTGACCCCGATGTTGAAACATTTTGAAGAGTTTTTTTTTTTTTTAAGTTTCTTTGCATTGACGTTGGAGATTATTTTTATCCCTTCAAACAGAATTTGAGAGTAAATTATCTCTGTATTCTATATTAATGAAAAAGAAGTATTTTTTTGTTCATACTTAGATAATATGGAGCGTACTCGTGAATAGTACCTTTGTTTTTAGCGTTAAAAACATGACATTCAAGGGAGGAACAGAGATAAACAGAGAGTAAAGATTAGGCTCTGAGAGAGATGCAAGACTAAAGTAATGAAGATGAGGCAGAATTATCGGAGGGCGTAGTGAGAAAAATGAAGAGAGAGAGAGAGAGAGAGAGAGAGAGAGAGAGAGAGAGAGAGAGAGAGAGACAGAGAGACAGAGAGACAGAGAGAGAGAGAGAGAGAGAGAGAGAGAGAGAGAAGGAGGAGGAGGAGGAGGAGGAATAAGAAGAATAATTCCTTAGAGTAAGGGAAACAACTACAATTATGTAGTTACAGATAAATCAAGGTTTGTTTCGGTGCTTTCCCTTGTAATATATCAAGAGCTACCCAGAATATATTTTCCTCACCACCTTACTTCCCCTATGTTTATAAATATGCAATCAAGTCAATGATCTCATTTATATTTTTTTTTTCGGTTTTCTTTTTTACCTATGACAATATTTCTGTCTACCTGTCTCGATGTCGTGACTGTGTGTTAATCAACCAGTAAGTTTGTTATTTAAGTATGTCTGTCTCTCTGTCTGTCTGTCTGTCTGTCTGTCTGTCTGTCTGTCTGTCTGTCTCTCTCTCTCTCTCTCTGCTTTTCTCTCTCGCTGCTCTTCTCTCTCTCTCTCTCTCTCTCTCTCTCTCTCTCCCTCTCTCTCTCTCTTTCTTTCTTCCTCTATGTCTCTCTCTCTGTCTATGTCTCTCCTTCTCTTTCTCTCTCTATCTCTCTCTCTTTCTTTCTCCCTCTATGTCTCTCTCTCTCTCTCTCTCTCTCTCTCTCTCTCTCTCTTTCTTTCTCCCTCTATGTCTCTCTCTCTCTCCCTCTCTCTCTCTCTATCTCTTTCTTTCTCCCTCTATGTCTCTCGGTCCTAGGCTGCTATTTCTTTTCTTCGCTCATTTGTCTCTTGTGTTCCTTTATCTCACTTCTCGATTCTTTCACTATGTATCTACCTGCTATTTATCTTTCAGCCTGTTTCACCCCCCCCCCCCTCTCCCCCTTCTTTCTTTTTTCTCTCTCCATCTCTGTCTCTGTCTCTTTTGTTCTCTTTGTTACCCACACGCATACACTCACTCGCACATCCGCGTGTCTGCTCTATGTCTCTGACGTGTGTGAATTTCTTCCCCAGGGAGCTATCGTGTCGCTCAAAGTATTCAGGGACCCAGCTGAAGCCGAGTATCAGGACGACTGTGACTTTGTGAGTAGACGGTTCTTAACGTCTTGTGTGTAACTGGACTTCAATAGGCTCAACACAACATACATGCCACTCAAAAGTTAGATCGCAAATAGCTCAAATATATCATCCTTATCTGTGAGTTTCATTCGATTTGTATCAAAGAAAATTTAACTATTTCAAACAAAAAAAAATCATGAAATCTGAAATAAAAAAAAAAGAAAAACGTAAAATATCAGACTTGATTCACTTCGCATCTACACCTCTAGATGGGATATTTTGGTCTCTCCACCTGTCTTTTCTTTATTATTTACCTGTTATTTGTGTTACTGATTCGCTTGTTAATAATATTATCTGAGATTGTCACCTACTCTCGCTTCACTTTTTTTTTCCTCGAATATATCAGGACTACAGCGGCTCCGGTGATGGAAGCAGTATTATCATTGAGCCTCCAGTAACCCACACTTCTTCCGGCAAGGTAAATAACTCTAGTCTAATAAGCGCATAGTTTGAAAGGGTTAGTCACATTTTTAATTTAAAAAAAAAAATTGAAATAAATAACAGAGGCATAATTGAAATAATTTATTTTGAAATCTTGTAGCGTTTAAAGATTAAATAACAAGTTTGATGTTCGAATTTTTTAAAATATATTTTCCAGAACTGATCGATGTGTAAGTGCATGTCTCTAAGTATAAGGTTCAGGATATTGAATGAGAATAAGCTATTTTCATATCTGTTTTAGCTAAACTATCACAACAGAGCAAATTGCACTAAAATAATTATGTATTGGGGTTATGAGTTTGAAAAGAGCTTTTCCACATGATCGTAGATTCTATGAATAGAACTTTTCCACATGATCGTAGTAGATTCTACGAAATCTGTTCATCAAAAACAGAAGAAATAAGTTACTTCAATGTTAGATTTAGTGGAGTCTGTTTGGCAACCAGAGAAAAAAACCCAAAGAATTTGCCTCAAAATAAGAATTTTATAAAATGTGTCCAACAACCGCGAGCAATGAGTTTCCTACATTGTTAGATTCAGTGAAATCCGTTTGGCAACCAGAAAAAAAAATGAGTTTGCCACATAGTTGGGAATTCGTATTTAAATCTCGTCAACAACAAAAAATGTTTTAGCTGAGTTTCAGTTTCCTTATCTGTATTGTATTTTGTAATGGTTTCAGGGAAGAGGCACATCGCTTTTTTTCTGCTTATCATATTTTTTATGGAGAATATTATAATTACCATCGAAAATACTACAGTTTTCAACTTTCTAACACAAAGAAAGTATCATCAAGGAAGAAAGCTGAAGCCACAAGTATTATCATTTACTTCCAAGTTCTCAATATAAAGCAAGTCTAGGAGGCAAAGTAAATGTGAAGCATACAGAAATTCTGCTAATTTTTATGAGGGGCCGCTTTGCTTTTATTTTCAATGCGTTTATAACCTATTGCGTTTACGTTTTCAGACAGAGTCTTCTAGCACTAGTACTAGTACATCAAAAGGTGATCTGGAGAAAGGAGAGAAGGGAGACAGAGGGGAGAAAGGTGACGCAGGACCTCCAGGACCTCCAGGAATAGACAGACCTCCGCTGATCACCCCGCCTCCTCCCTCTCTAGAGGGTCTCACCAAGGGTAATTACAGCATTTTTCTCTGTGGATGGCTTGTTGGGAAATGGTTGATTTACAAAACATTTAGGCATGGCCACCTCAAATACTCTGCGTCTAGCATATACAAAATATTTTTTATTATTTTGTTTTTAAGATAGGACCACTTTTGAAAACAAGCTTCTTGGCTGACGTTAGGGAACTTTGAACCATTATTTATTATTATCGGCGTTGAATTTAATAATAAGTGGATATTCGATAGAGCCAATAGACGATTTCCATAACAAATTTCAGCGAGAGTTATCTTCCTTGAAAGCCTGACAACGACAGCGTAAAGCTAAGCTCTCTAGGTAGCTTTAAATCTAGAGACGGAAAATAATAAGTTTTATATCTTAACTTTGCGCAATCAGTACTTGTAGGTTAAACCTAGACATTATCTGGACCTGAACAGGAAAAAAAAAACAAGAAAACATGGAAGCATAAAGAAAACTTAGTTATTTTTAGCTAAATGATTATAGCTGACATGCCATGTTCGTGGGAGATACAGAAAGAAGAAACTAGAAACCCGTCTGTAACGTCCAGTAACATAAGTACATGTACTAACAATAGTGTCATCAAAGTCTATTCGCCTGCCGACTTAGACGTTTTTACTGGCGTCGGTAAACATTGCCAAATAGTGGAATGCACATCTCTCTCTCTCTCTCTCTCTCTCTCTCTCTCTCTCTCTCTCTCTCTCTCTCTCTCTCTCTCTCTCTCTCTCTCTCTCTCTCTCTCTGTTTTGTTTTTAAATAGATTTTCCAATGAGCTTTGATTCTGCCTCCTTACATTCTTTTTCTCTGTCAATTACCATCATTTGCCTCGCACAGGTGATAAAGGAGACAGAGGCATGCCGGGCCAAACTGGAATCCAAGGTTTTCCCGGCAAAGAGGGACCTAAGGGAGATAAGGGGCTGGATGGCTTGCCGGGCAAGGACGGTCGACCTGGAGACAAAGGCCAGAAGGGAGAGGCGGTGAGTGGCTGGAACCTCCGCATATGAAGCCCGTGCTCTCATTTCCAAAGACCTTAAAATGTCATTTAAACATTGACTTCTCTCCTATAGGCGGGTTTCGATGCTTTTCTTCTCAACCTTCTCGTTCTTGATAAGTCTCACGTGGTGTGCATGTGAGTTTGTGAGAGCAGCCTATCTATCTATTTATCTATCTTTCTACCTATTTATTTGTCTATCGCACTATCTGTCTATCTATTTACCTACCCATCTATATTTATCCATGAACTTACGTACCTATCTATCTATTTATCTTTCTATCTATGAATTTATTTTCTCCCCCCACACACACACACACACACACTTCCATGGTAAAAGCTTATAAAAATCAGGCCCCATTATTATACATGTACTGTCAAAAAATCTTATTCCGGTGTCAAAAGTGACCGATATACACAATACTTGATTTTCTCTGTCGGACCAAACCAGAATATAGGCTTTCTTGAACCATTCTAGTTGATACCGACATTTTTCTAATACTAGCGTACGAAACTAATCCTCTCTCTTTTCTCTCTCTCTCTCTCTCTCTCTCTCTCTCTCTCTCTCTCTCTCTCTCTCTCTCTCTCTCTCTCTCTCTCTCTCTCTCTCTCTCTTCTTCTTCTTCTTCTTCTTCTTCTTCTTCTTCTTCTTCTTCTTCTTCTTCTTCTTCTTCTTCTTCTTCTTCTTCTTCTTCTTCTTCTCTCTTCTCTCACTCTGTCTCTGTCTCTTCTCTCTCTTCTCTCACTCTGTCTCTCTGTCTCTTCTGTCTCTTCTCTCACCCTGTCTCTCTCTTTCTCTTGTTCCCAGGGCCAACCAGGTATAGCCATGCAGGGTCCCCCTGGACCTCCCGGAAAACCAGGCGTCGCCTCCTCTATACCGGATGTGATCCCCGAGATGGAGCCTGGCCCCAAGGGCGAGCCAGGAGACCCAGGCAGTCCCGGCATGCCCGGCAGGGGAGATCCAGGCATGACTGGTATGCCAGGGATACCAGGACCTCGAGGGTTTGAGGGAAAGAAGGGCGAGCCTGGACCCAAGGTTTGTGCTAGGATGCCCCGAGGGAACGTCCGCATAGAACGGATGTTTACAATTTTGAGAGGGAATCATTAGCAGCATACATTTGATCTTAAAGTTCTGTTTTTTTTTTTGTTCAATAGAGCTTTATTATTTTAAAAAAATTGGAGTCAATCATTGTTATTTCTGCAGCAGAAATTCAAACCTCCTGCAATGGATTTTAGACAGTTTAAGTCACGTGATCAAGATCGATTGTAGATAAGTTCCTTTTTATCAGCACGATGAAGTCAAAAGATTTAGTCAGACTGCTGTTGTTTCTTATCATCATTTGGGTTTTCCAAAATTAACAACTGCTGAAATAATTATATGAGATTCAAGGCGATTGAAATTTTCTTGGGCCTTGGAACCGATGACGATGATTTTTATATTTATATGAAAATGGATCAATGTGTTTCTGAAGTTGAAATCTGTGGTTTTAGTCAAGAACTCAAGTTCTGTTCATAATGAAAGTGTTTTCAAAAATGAGCTTAGTATAGATAATTCATCTTTATAAGTATGACACAGGTCCATAGGAAATATGTGAAATGGAAAAAAGAACCTTCCGCTGAATTTCTTCTATTTTTGCACAATACCTTTGCTAGTCTGAGTCTCAGTCAAATGAAATGCACGTCACTTATATTACTTTCAGAAAAAAAAAAAACAACATTTTATGTGCATTCAGGTGCTGGAAATTGCGTTGAATTTTTATAAATTTTATGAATAGATACAAAATTTTCCATCCTCACATATAGTAAGATTAAGAGGTTTGTATCAAATTTAAAATACTGTTTGTCCAACTTGAAAGTTTCAAGATCAGACTCATAAAGACTGGTTGCTAATCACCTTTCAAAGCTGAGCAGCATGTTTGTCTGTGCGTTGATTTAAAGGGCGACAAGGTGATAGGACCACCAGGAATTGTTGGACCGCCTGGTAAGGAAGGACCTATGGGACCAGAAGGGCGTGCAGGACCTAAGGGTGACACGGGAGCTGTGGGACCACCAGGTCCACCGGGGCCTCCTGGAGAGGCGGCTACGGGTACCTCAGGTGTCTTCATGGATGGATCTGGGGAAATGGAGGGTTTGCCTGGACCTCAGGGCCCAGTGGGTCCACAAGGACCTAAAGGAGATCAAGGACAGCAAGGGATACCTGGAATTGATGGTTAGTAATCTCCCAGTTTTTGTTTCCTTTCAGAGTTTACAATCTTCTCCTTATCTAGTGCTTCATATATGCAGATTTTTATAAGTCGCCCAGTGGCAAATCCATTGTTATCATTTGAGTTCCTGCTTTTCCTTTTATCTACCTTGTCTGTTAGATGTTGAGTCTTTTAGATTTAGGAAAGGTCACAAAATAAAGCAAAACTTTTAGTAAAGACTAAATAAGGGTTAAATATTTAGAAAGGTGAAATGTAACATGTGGATAGGTAGCTCCATTCACCATAGACCTCGACCACCAATTGCCACAATCTATTTAGTTGCTATAACAAAGAGAACAGTAGTGGCGAGTTAATCTTCAGCTCCAGATTCTCTCCACATTCACCTTTCTGTGAGAGAGAATATAGAAAAGGTGAATTTTAGGACTTTTTCTATGATGGAGCAAATTCGATTCTTATTCTTTACCTTTTGTACCTAGAAAACTTATTTATATGTGTAAACTGCCCAAGTAAACTTTTATGAAGCTATTTTTCATGTCCATTTGCTAATCCAAGCTGCTTGCCAGTAAACTTTCTTTCCATTTTTTTTAACTTCAGGAGCACCCGGGGCGGTTGGTGAGGAAGGCATAAAGGGTAGCAAAGGTGATACTGGTGAGCGTGGCGAGAAAGGAGAACCTGGCAAATTTGAGGGGAACCTCGAGGATCTTGTGGGTCCGCCAGGTCCACCCGGTCTCGCTGGAGCTGATGGTATGAGTGGAGCTAGTGGAGTACCGGTACGTTTGGCTGGTAAAAATTAATCTGCAGATTCGAATAAGCACTGAGTGAATATTTCAAAATTTAAAAGTACGAATATCAATTTATTTCCACCTTGCTGTGATTTTTTTAGATATTTACCACTTATATCGTAGTATCAACATGAAAAACTAAATAATAAATACTAGCTATCATCATCAATGGAGGCAGTGAGTTGTTTTTTTTTTGTTTTTTTTTACCTTTTCATTCATATAGTTGTTCTTGCATTTATCCGGAGCATATGATTTCTGAATACATATGCAAATTGATGATGATAAAATTAAAGAGTAATTTTTTTAATGAATTATTATTGTTATTATTATTATTATTATTATTATTATTATTATTATTATTATTATTATTATTATTATTATTATTATTATTATTATTATTATTATTATTATTATTATTATTATTATTATTATTATTATTATTATTATTATTATTATTATTATTATTATTATTATTATTATTGTTATTATTATTATTGCTGCTGCTGCTGCTGTTGTTGTTGTTATCTGTATTTGTGTTGTTGTTATTATTATTGCTGTAGTTGTTGTTATCATTATTATTACTGTTAATGCTGTAACAGTGAGATCAAAGAACTACAAGACTATTGTTCACATAAATAATTCTATTTTCTGTGCTACTCTAAAAGGGTCTTCCTGGTAGACAGGGAGATACTGGGCCAGTTGGACCAGAAGGACCCAAGGGTGAAAAGGTAACTGCTTCCACTTCTAACTGAATGTGTTTGGTCTTGAGTTTCAGTTGGAAATGTGGGGTGGGGGGGGGGTAAGTTCAAACTAACAGGATCTGGCATTGGCCAGTGTGTGTCAGTCTGTCAGATAGCTTTGGTAGGAAAAGTCTGATCTAACAGAGACAAACTCTTTTTATCAATCCCTTCAAAGTTTCTTTTTAATGTTCTAGGATACATTAGACTTTGTAAATATATCAAATCCTGTATGTTTCTGTAAGTTTTCTACTTTAAATCTGAACATTATATTTGAAGGAAGGTATGCAATGTAAAGATCACTGTTTCTATTATGAAAAACCCCTGCTCTCCCTTTATATACATTTTTTTATATAGCATTTCTGTTTGCCTTTCTTGAAAAGATGTCTTTCAAATATCTGTCTGATTTAGGGTGAGGTTGGACCCGCTGGCAGAGATGGCAAAAATGGTTTGGTTGGACCCCCGGGCATGGACGGCTCTGATGGCATGCCGGGTAATCTAGGACCTGTAGGACCGACAGGACCGATTGGTCCACCTGGCCCGCCGGGTCCCCCAGGACCTAGAGTAGAAGGTTTGGGTGGCAGCATTATGGGTGGAGCGCTAGGACTTGGAGCTGGCAGTGGAGATGGAGAGTTTGAGGTAACAACTCATATTAACTTTTGAATTGTAGTTTGATAAATAAATTTGCATTTACATTTTACCTGCCAAAACAAGGCATTTTCCAAAAATAATTATGCCGTTGTTAAAAAGGAAAGAAAAAAAAAAACAAAGAAAGAGAGGAACAGGGTATTGATAGGGAACTTGTCCATACTATTACCGTACCAACATGTTCTTCTTATCTGATAATGTACATTATTATTCAAGCAAAAGCAAAAGTTTGAAAAATGATTTGTGTATCTTAAATACTTGCCCCCGTTTTAAAAGTATCAGCAATTTTATGACTTCAGCTAATTCTTCAAAGGGTAGATACAAACAAAGAAAGTTCCACGTTATCATACTGTCATCTTTGATTTAATGGAAAGACTATGCTTGTGTTCGGGGAATACCCTTGCAATATCTTGCACATTGAAGGAGTTGTTCCAACACCACCTTAAGAGGATCATGGCCACTCTTGTTATCTGTATGAAGAAATAATAAGTAAAAAATCTTTTTTTTAACTTTCTCAGGCTGAGAAGGGAGAACAAGGCCCCATGGGCCCAACAGGCATGCCAGGCCCCCCTGGCCCCCAGGGCATACAAGGCCCTAGAGGTTACACAGGGCCCAAAGGCGATGAAGGCCCACAAGGTGAACCTGGTGAACCAGGCCAGAAGGGAGATAGGGTGAGACCCCTAGCTTACCACCATTGATCTTTCAACCTTCACCTCACTGGTATCCCATCTTAATATGAAAAATGTGTAGTGACACCAGGAAATGAGACGAGTTGTAGCAAGGAAATTTTTGCTTAAATTCAATTTTCCCATAGAAAACTTGAAATTTCGGCTTTTTATACTGCCTTAAGTTCTGAGTTTCATATTGTTTCAGAAGTGAGAACTTTAAATACGGAGGATTTCAAGCCTTCTTGAGAAAAATGGCATTTTCTCAAGAAGTCATTTGCTACAAAAAGTCTCATTTTTGGCAGCGTCACACAAATTATTGTAGTAGACACCAAAACTTTTGCCAAATACACTTTAAGAGGCAGTACTTTTTATATGAGGTGACAAAATTTAAACAGTTAACAGTAGCATTTAGCAGTATTGACAGTTGTATGGTAATATCATTAATAGATGGGAAATGGTGGAGTTGTTGGTAGGTAAATTAGAAATGGCCTCCCTTTATTTTATTGCTTTCTTCCTACAAAGGGCTTTGAGGGTGCCATGGGACTCCGCGGTGATCCCGGTCAACCTGGCGATCCGGGTCAGCAAGGACCCGCAGGACCCGTAGGACCAAGGGGACTTGAAGGCCTAACAGGACCAAAGGGTGATGCAGGCCGGGTCAGTATTACTATTAATTTAAGTAACGGTAGTAGTAGCTGTAGTAGCAATAGTAGTAGTAATAGAAGTATTAGTAGGAGTTGTAGTAGTAGTAGTAGTAGTAGTAGTAGTAGTAGTAGTAGTAGTAGTAGTAGTAGTAGTAGTAGTAGTAGTAGTAGTAGTAGTAGTAGTAGTAGTAGTAGTAGTAGTAGTAGTAGTAGTAGTAGTAGTAGTAGTAGTAGTAGTAGTAGTAGCAGTAGTAGCAGTAGTAGCAATAATAGTAATATTAATAGCAGTTGTAGAAGTAGAGTTAGAAATAGTAGCAGTTGTAGCAAAGGTTCCAGGAGTAGTAGTAGTAGTAGTAGTAGTAGTAGTAGTAGTAGTAGTAGTAGTAGTAGTAGTAGTAGTAGTAGTAGTAGTAGTAGTAGTAGTAGTAGTAGTAGTAGTAGTAGTAGTAGTAGTAGTAGTAGTAGTAGTAGTAGTAGTAGTAGTAGTAGTAGTAGTAGTAGTAGTAGTAGTAGTAGTAGTAGTAGTAGTAGTAGTAGTAGTAGTACTAGTAGTAGTAGCATTAGTAGTAGTAGTAGTAGTTGATGTAGTAGTAGCAATAATAGTAGTAGTAATAGCAGTTGTAGTAGTTTAAGTAGAAATAGTAGCAGTTGTAGCAAAGGATCCAATATTAGTAGTAGTAGTAGTAGTAGTAGTAGTAGTAGTAGTAGTAGTAGTAGTAGTAGTAGTAGTAGTAGTAGTAGTAGTAGTAGTAGTAGTAGTAGTAGTAGTAGTAGTAGTAGTAGTAGTAGTAATATAATTTTCATCATCGTTGTTGTTGTTTTTATTGTACTAAGAATAAAAAAAAATAGAAAACATTGTTAATGGTATGAGTGTCTTTAATTCTGGAATAAACAATCTCTGCAACATGACGTTTAGTCATGCTTCTGAAATAAATTAATTATTCCATTTAAAATACTTCCACATTCTCTTGGAGAGGGACTTGCTAATATTCCAAAAAAGACCACAAATCACTTCGTTGTAGACTTAGTTTATCAAACTACTAATGAAATAATGAAAGAAATGCCTATCAAACTATTAATGAAATAATGAAAGAAATGCCTTACAGCCCTCATTTTTTTCCGATTACAGTTTGATTTTTCCCTTTTTGTTTTCTCACTCCTTCTCTCTTTCTCTCCCTGTGTTACTCTCTCTCTCTCTCTCTCTCTCTCTCTCTCTCTCTCTCTCTCTCTCTCTCTCTCTCTCTCTCTCTCCCTGTCTTACTCTCTCTCTCTTTCTCTCCCTGTCTTACTCTCTCTCTTTCTCTCCCTGTCTTATTCTCTCTCTCTCTCTCTCTCTCTCTCTCTCTCTCTCTCTCTCTCTCTCTCTCTCTCTCAATTCCCTTTCCTTCCTTTTGCTTTTATTCTTCTTTTTTTTAATTGAACAAAGTAGGAGTGGAATGCAAGAGAACAAGAAATTTCTCGTACATCTAATGATATTTTACTGTGACTGTATGTTTTCTTTAATCGTTCACCTCAGGGAACGAAAGGTGAGCCTGGCGATCCTGGGGAACCAGGATTCCCTGGTCTGAGCGCTCCAGGGCCGAAAGGTGATACAGGAGACCCTGGACCTAAAGGACCTCCTGGTGAAGTTACTTATGTACCTCAGCCAACATCTCTCCCTGGACCGAAGGTATGTTATTCAGCAAAAAGGTGAGGTGGGATCATGGAGAGGGCGAGGGAGTCAGTAATTGGGCAAGGACAAAGTGTAGGATGTTTCGTGAAGTAGAAAGGAGAATCAAATTGGAGAGACAGAGAGTGTTTTAGGCCAGGGAGATAGAGCAGTTACTCTTTAGATATGGACGGAGTGAAGGCGAAATTATTGCAGTAAAAAAAAAATTCTAAGTGGGAGGAGTCAGTGGGATGTCACGGAGATAGACAAAGAGAAGTCAGTTAGTGGTGGAATTAGGATGTGTGAGGAGTCAGTTTGTGGAGGAATCAGTTGGTGGAGGAATTGGATATGGGAGGATTCAGTTGGTGGAGGAATTGCATGTGGGAGGAGTCAGTTGGTGGAGAAATTGGATATGGGAGGATTCAGTTGGTGGAGGAATTGGATATGGGAGGAGTCAGTTGGTGGAGGAATTGGATATGGGAGGACTCAGTTGGTGGAGGAATTAGGGTGTGTGAGGAATCCGTTGGTGGAGGAATTGCGGTGTGTGAAGAGTCAGTTGGTGGAAAAATTAGAATGTGTGAGGAGTCAGTTGGTGGAGGAATTGGGGTGTGTGAGGAGTCAGTTGGTGGAGGAATTGGGGTGTGTGAAGAGTCAGTTGGTGGAGGAATTGGGGTGTGTGAGGAGTCAGTTGGTGGAAAAATTAGAATGTGTGAGGAATCCGTTGGTGGAGGAATTGTGGTGTGTAAAGAGTCAGTTGGTGGAGGAATTGGGGTGTGTGAGGAGTCAGTTGGTGGAGGAATTGGGGTGTGTGAGGAGTCAGTTGGTGGAGGAATTGGGGTGTGTGAAGAGTCAGTTGGTGGAGGAATTGGGGTGTGTGAGCTGAGGAGTCAGTATGTGGAGGAATTTAGGGTTTCAAAAGAGTCCTGAGGTATAAGATCTATAAATTTTGATAAGGAAAAATGAAAAATTAAGGATAGGAAGGAGAAGTTAATTAAAAACTGGAGAATGTTTACAAAGTTTTAAAAAAGAAAACCGTAAGGAAAATTAAAGAGATCAAAGGATATAAATAGTCAGCCTGGAAGAAAAAGATTCAATGAGAGTGAGAGTGAGACAAAAACAGAGAGAGAGAGAGAGGGCGAGAGAGAGAGAGAGGGCGAGAGAGAGAGAGAGAGAGAGAGAGAGAGAGAGAGAAAGAGAGAGAGAGACACACACAGACAGACAGACAGACAGACAGACAGACAGAGATAGAGACGGAGACAAAGAAACAGATAGGCCTGCAGAATCATATTCAGTTGTATGGTAAAGTTGTTGTTTTTTTTATGATAGAGATAATATTGTAAAAACCAGGAAAATAAAATGGCATAAACAATAATGAATTTACATAACCTGAAAGCTGATATTATATTTATTTCAGTGAATATTACAGAAAAGTTTGGTTTCATTTATCATGCTGCACATTTACCCAAATTCACATTTTCTTTCGCTTGCTCATTTCTCATTCCTTATAAAGTTCCATATATTTATGTCCTTCTATCTGAATAAAAAAGCTGAGTGGCAACAGGCAAGCACCTTGATTACTATGGCACAGAAGATGAAACAACAATTGAAAATCTGTATTCATCTTCACTGTATTTTTTTTCATCTCAATCTCTTACTCTCATACTCTCTGTCTCTCCCACTTTGTTTGTGTTTTTCTCCGTCTCTCTCTTACTGTGTGCAGATCTCTTTCTTTCTCTCTCTCTCTCTGTCTCTTTCTCTCTGTTTCCCTCTTTTTATTGTCACTTTCTCTCTTTCTCTCTCTGGCACTTCTAAGCTTACCTTTTTGTTCCAGCTGCCACAAGCTTTAAAGGAAAATAAAGGAAGAATCTCAATAACTTTTATCAATTGAAATATCTTCAAATATTTCTTTTTCCATCCTTAACTACTGGTTGATCAGGGAGACCAAGGCTTGCCTGGACCACAAGGTGACCCTGGCCCAGCTGGACAAGACGGATTGACAGGGAAAGATGGGGCAGATGTAAGTCACTTAGTTAGGATATATATATATATATATATATATATATATATATATATATATATATATATATATTAGTGCCATGTGGAGATGTTTGTTTAAAACATTTGAAAATGCTCAAGATTAAGTTTGACTCGCTCTCTATTTTAGAATATTATTTTAAATATAAATTTATAAATCGTGAAACATTCAAGGCGGCAAAAAATATGTTATCCATAAATCAACTAAGGAAGTTTTCATGATATAAATATCATGAAATATAAACAGATGCAATATTTGATGGTACAATACTTGTTAGCATACATGTAATTGGGGTTGTTTTAATGTAGAGCTATAAAATTGAAATCGCCGATTAAAATTCAAACATTTCTGATTTGAATAAGCATCAAGGAAAAAAGTGACTTTTCCAGCTGTCTTATAGAAGAATTATTCACTTCAAGCTCATTTCCCTATTAATACTTTTATAGTTTATCAAGATGTGGCACTCAGTTTTAACTAGGATATGTTGGCGTTGACACTGAATATAGGAGATTGTTAAATCAATATAACTTGCATTCTAAATTAGTATAAAAAAATATCATTGTGTAAATCCATGCCAATGTGGCTGTTATTAAAACGTTTGACATGCAAGAAAAACTGACAAGTGTTCCGAGTCTACATCAAGGAACTGATTTTACAAGGACTGCCGATAGTGTGAGCCTTGCTCTTAGTCTTAGCAGTCTAAAAACCTAAACTATTCCAAGTGTAGTCAGTGCGGTAGGTGATTTACTGGTCGCCACACCAAGAAAAAAATTCTCATAAACAACAACTGAAAGATGTTGAGCTAAACAAGTTAGGTATGATTATTTATTAATTTGTTGTTATATGTGAAATAGCCTGTTTCAGTGCATAGAAATGATAAGCTATCCAGAGTATGCCCAACTAGAAAATAGCACTCTCCTGATTATAATCTTACTTGCAATTTACTTTATGTCGTATAATTATTTTGTCAAATAAGACCTACTCAACATAAACATAATTTCTTTCAAGTTCATCATATAGTTCATTACTCGTTTGTTCACCTGTTTTCTTTTACA
This sequence comes from Elysia crispata, assembly GCA_033675545.1. Classification (NCBI taxonomy): domain Eukaryota; kingdom Metazoa; phylum Mollusca; class Gastropoda; family Plakobranchidae; genus Elysia; species Elysia crispata. Next base: position 360,962 of record JAWDGP010004442.1, read on the forward strand.
AATATGATTTTATTTTATGCTGCTTGTAGGGTTCACCAGGGAAACCTGGAGAGAAGGGAGAGAGAGGTATGGTTGGTCCCCCAGGGCCTCCAGGAAAACCAAAAGTTTTGGAGGGAATTTCTGGTGTTGAGGGACCTAAGGTAAGAAATGTTGATATGAAACTTTACTGCATTAAAATCTTTACCTTCCTGAGAAGGCAAACTTTAGATAGATGTCCCAAATATATTTTTTTTTTTTTGGTAGAAAATATCCCCATGTTATATATCAACTAAACAAAATGACATGCATCTTTTGGTTGCTTTACAAGAACAAGACAAAAACACAATTCACAGCCATTCATGCAGATATAATTTGTTATAACAAATGTCATGAGACACGCTGAAAGGAATAAATAAGTAAGAATTTTTAAATGTGATTGAAAGTTGTTTCCTTTGAAACAAAACAAAAAAAATTAATCTTCACTATGAAGGAAATGAAGGATGCGTTATTTCAAAGAAAATCACTGCATTTGGTATTTCTAAACAAAGTATTAGATAATGTAAAACAGAGGCCTAATTCTTTGATTTTTTAGTATTATGGGTAAATCTGTTTACTATATTTGCTATATTTACTTGATTGCAGATTTGGTTTTGATTGAAAAATAACCCTTTAATATTGAAATATATCACTCTAAAACAAGTTTATTTATTTCTTGTTCGGTAGTTATTTTATGAAAATTTTGTAAGATTTGTGTAGATTGTCGTATCTAGAACATGGATTTGTTTGGCTTCTTTGTAGATGAATGTACAGTGAAATAAATCTTTTTGCAAACTATAGAATTTGGAACTTTTTGCTCATTGCATAGTAACGACAAAAGCTCTACATTTTAGTTCAATTTTAATTGTGTCGCTAGAAATACACTCCTTGGCAGAAGAAGTGTTTTTCATCAATTCACTAAACACTGCACCACAGAGTAGGCAAACTACTCTAATTCTATCCATTTAGTCAGCAAATTATGAGCAAAACTAAAACTAATGGGCAATAATGCTAAATGTGTTAATATTTTTTTCTATCATAGATTGCATATTGAAAGCTTATCTTATGTTCTCATTTTAATAATGCTACAGGGTGAACCTGGAGAACGCGGCCCTAGAGGATTTGTAGGACCAAAAGGTTCAAAGGGGGAGATGGGAATGCCTGGTTTTAGGGTATGACTCAATACTTATCCCAACTCCCAAGTTTTATCTGCTGTCTGACAACCAACGTTGTGAATCAGAAAAAATTACTACACTATATTCTGTTATTAGTGAAGAAGAGGTGTCAATGCCTAAAGTATTAAAATAAACCTTAATTTTTCACACGTTTTCCTCTATGCTGTTTCTGAAAGGTTTAAAATTTTAACTGCACTTGAAGTTAAATATAATTTAAAATGGAAATTTCAATGGTTATCTTTTTTTTTTTTTCGAAATCTCATCAAAAAAATATTAAATTATGAAGGGTGAAGTGGTAGATTTTATGAGAGAATGATATACCATAAAATAAATACCTTTAGGATTAAGTTTTATGCTGCATAGTTCAATAAAGTAAAAGAGAAGAGTTCATGCTGTTCCTCAATTTGCTGTGTGAAGAGTTTGGTTCAGTATATCCAGTCAGGATATGCTTAAAATGCAGCTATAATTTTTTTACTGTTTCTTCTTTGTTTTAAATTTGACTTACAATGAACAGGGCAGACCAGGTCTACGTGGCAGAAAAGGAGACATAGGCAGCATAGGTCGCCCAGGGTATGGTTATCCCGGTAAGATGGGTGAACCTGGAGTTCCTGGCATGGATGGACTTCCTGGCCCAGGAGGTGTAAAGGTGAATAGTATTTATGATTGTTTCTGCAAGACAGAACAGGATTTATGCAAGAGGTTAAGGTTTGAAAAAAAAGGATATTGTTTAGTTTTTGTTGTTGTTTTTTTTTTTTGCATAAGGTTTTAGGCATAGCTATGGATGTGTTCAGAGATGTTTTAATTTAATGAAGAAAAAGATCAAATGATGAAGGCGATTCTTTGAACAATTTGAACATTTGAATAAAAATGTCAGTGGATAAAGAAGAAAAAAAAACATTGAGTGGTTTACAAATATCCTTAAAATAAAATTTCCCCTGTTTTTTTTGAAGGACATTGTAAGTCCAAAAAAGTCTAAAATAGAGTTTCAATCAGTCTGTGACATTTTAATATGCATTATGTTCTATGTGTCTCATTATGTTCTATGTGTCTTTTGTAGGGAAGCAAAGGTGACAGAGGAGACATGGGGCCGATGGGTCTTGAGGGACCTCCAGGTCCACCTGGTAAGGTAATCAATGGAAACTATGGAACTTCAGCACGAGGTTAGTATACATTCTCTTTGTTTATTTGTCCACAACTTAACTTGTGAGAAAAGCTTATGACATTTTTTATGAAAAATGAATCTTTGGAAAATTAAGGCAATGGCCTTGGTTGCCTTTTGATTATAGTTATCAGACAACTTAAATTTGAAGACAATGGCTAATCTAAATTACCTTTTTTTTTTGTATAACCAAACGCTATGAATTATTAAATAATAAACAATCTAAATTGTCTTTTGTTTTTAGACAATTAAAAAAAAAAAGATGACCTCTTCATTTTTTTTTTATTTTGTGTTTTACTCCACGTAACTGAAACTTTTGCACCCATTCCTCTCCCTGCCTAGCTGAGAAAGGTCAAAAGGGTATGAAAGGTGACCAGGGGCCTCAAGGAGTAGCTGGACGAGATGGCATACCAGTGAGTATATTAATAAAGGGTGAAGATATTATATCCCTTTTAAGTGATAACTATTTTAAACAGTGTATAATTTTTTTTTACTACTTAGAAACGCTGATGAAGATATATTAGGGAAAGTGAAGAGTAGCAATTAGAAAATAAAACTGGACAGAGTTAAACAGAGAAAAGAGGGAACAAGAAAGACTATGATCATAAGGAGCAGGAGGAGAAGCAGAAAGAGGATGATGAGGAAACAAAACATAGACAAACAAAAAAAAAACAAAAAAAAAAATAAACGGCAACACCAAAAAAAAACAAAAACGAGGAAGCAAAGAAAAATGAAACGCCCAAAAACAGAAAAGCATAAGAAGTTTGAATATAGTACTTATCAAGCAAAATTTGTGTAAGAATAACTGAAGCTTAAACTAAGATGAATGCACCTTATGTATAGATTGTCAAATGTCTCTCTCAGTTATCACTCCCCTCATCAACTCTACTCCCCTCCCTTAGGCTGAAAGAGGACAGCAAGGTCTTCCTGGTCGCCCTGGACCTCCTGGTCCACCAGGAATAGCAACCTCCATGTCTGGAAACCGTGTGGAAGATTCCTTTAGCGTTGTTGGTCCACCAGGTCCACCAGGCATTCCAGGTGCATTTGGACTACAAGGTTTAAAGGGACAGAAGGTAATTTAATCTTAACAAAGTGTTGATGGGTCAGTAGCAGTAGTGGACTATGAATAGGATTGATAATTTTAAATCCTTAGTGTGAATATGTAGCAGTAGTGGGAAATGAAGACAGATGATATACTGCTAATATGTCCTTGGCAGTAGTGGATTATGAACAGAAAAGATAATTTTAGTCTTTCAGTTTGAAATTTATCCAACACAGAAGGATTATGGATAGGAAAAAGAAGCTTACTCTTAATCTTGCTTTGTGAATTGATTTTCATAATGGCTGTCAGCGTGGCAAGAAGTTTTAGGTATTTCAAGCCTTTGATTTCTTTCTGTATTGTAAATTCTGATTCTAAGGCGAGAAACTAAGCGTATCTGAATTAGAAAAGCAAAGCTTTATCTTGGATTGGCCTTTTTTTGTTAGAAGGAAGGACTGTTTTATTCATATCTAATGTGTAAATGATATTTATAGTACTGAATTTTGGAAATAGATGAAAAGTTTACCTTACTTTAGATGTTCTTATTTATGTTTTTAAATAATGAATAGTGAGGGTAACCTTATTTAAATTGAAGTGTTATTTTTAGCTGTGTTAGGCTTTTGCTGGAGAAGTAAAGCATGTAGCTTAGTATACCTTGATTATATTTGCTGGTAAAAATTAGTTTATTAACTTTGGGCTGCATCATTTTGAACATAGGGTAAATTTACCTTGCTAAGGTTTTTTTTTTTTTTAGTGTTTTCAGTGCTATAAGCTACTAGATAAATAAAAGTTTTTTTACTTAGCTTAAGTTTTTTGTTTTTTGTTTCTTTGGGGTGGGGGTGGGAGGGACAATTCATATTAGACTTAAGATATTTCAAATGTTAGTGGGAAAAGTCAGGCTTGAAGTAGGTAGAAACTCACCAGGGAGCTGGTTTTTAGAGAGTCTTCAGAAAAGAACCCCCCCTCATAGTAAATGTTTCGGCTAATAACTTCTGACAATCTAAGAGGGGCAGGCCACACTCAGGGCATCACTCCCAGGTGTCTCCTTGCTATTTTTTTTTTCAGAGAGCCAAATTTGAACTCACACCTTCATCTTGGCTGGATTTCTAATCCAAGCACTAAACCGCTTTGCAAACTAGGCTTGTGATAGTTAGAGCCTTTTTAATCCTTCTGAAGGAACCACTCATTTTAATTGCTCCAGATCCAGCAGGAACTGTTTTTGTCCATTTTAGCCAGTAACATTAGAGCTTTTCTTCTTTTGTTGCCACATATTGAGAGTTTTGTCTTAAGGTCGTAGACTGATGACCCTATGAATTATCTTGCACCAACCATCACCATAGCTTTGTAGCTGGCATCTTCGAGCCTTTTGGTCAGGTTCAAGTAATTCTCTCTTTTGTAGAGGTTGGCCTCTTCCTTTCTGTTTTTGTATGCAATTGTTAACACCACCATGATTAGTTGTGTGGCAGGTTAATGGACAACGATATATCAGACCTTAGCCTTGTTTGCTTGATTTTGCTGGGATGATTGTCCCATTAGGTATGAAAGAAAGGTATTGTTGAGATGAGCAAATAAATGATATGCTATGCAGCACATCCAGACATGCCTCTTTATACTCGTATCCACTTTATTTCTTCTATAACTTTAGGGTGAGCCTGGAGAGGGCCCCAGAGGTCCAGTAGGTCGTCAGGGATATCCCGGTCCTCCAGGCCAAACGGGCATTGGTAAACCAGGACCCATAGGTCCCCCAGGACCACCAGGAAGAAGCATAATCCCAGAAGACTACGGCCTGCATGGGCGGCAAGGTCCTCCAGGACCTCCAGGACCCCCTGGGCCACCAGGACCTGGACTCAGTTCAACTGATACGGTTATTGGTTTTGGTTCCACTGTGGGTGCTGGAGGTGCACGTGTGAGTTGTTTTCTTTCATGCAGAATGAAATGTTGGAAACATTTTTGTGCTACATAATGAGGCCTGATGATCACTGTTCAAAAATTGCAAGCAGGAAGAAGACAATGGCTAATATAGTTAAGTTGTTGAATATTTGTCCTGACTCCCTGGCTTGATATAAACCAATTCATGCCATATTCCATGTTTTCACAAGATATTGAATAGGTCTACAAAATGGGCGTTATGCCTACTTTTTCTTTTTATTGCAAATCATTGAAGAGATAAAATCTTTTGAAAATTTCAAAATAAGTGATTTGTTTTGATTTGATTGTTGAAGAACAGCTAAATAAACAAATGACAGGATTGAATAAGATATTTTTGTGTGAAAGGGATTGGAGAGGATGTTTATCAGTAGAGTTACTGTGCAAAATAAGCTTAAATATTAAGCCTTTTTTTTTGGGAGCCAATTATAATGAACTTTAAATATGGGAACTTGAGTTTCGATATACATCTCTGTTATAACTTTCACCTTTCTAAATTCCTTCAAGAATTTCATAGTATATGAGAAATCAGATCAATGAACTTGCTGTCTAACTTCAGGCTAAAAGGTGAATTGTAACACGCAGCTACCACTTGAAAGTTTGCATATGTCATTTATAGGTAGTGCAGCTTTATATTACATTACCATGTGCATTGAAATTGAATAAAATGCATATTTGAAGAGTTATTGGCTGAGGTGTGTAAAGAAAATCCTGCCATAGTTCGAGCTATGAGTGTGTCCTGAGGTACTAAATTCAGTGAGTTAGGATGGAGAGTGGAGATTTGACTGCATACTAAGGATGAAAAGAAGATTGTGCTTGCTTGTTCAACTGCATGTTTATTGTATGTTAAATCTGAAAGTACATGCAAAGAATAATGGAAACCTTTGTATTGTTAATCTGGTATCATCCATTCCAGGGTGCGGTGGTCTTTGAGTCAATGAATCTTCTTCTGGAGTCATCTCGTACCCAGCCAGTGGGCATGATTGCTTATGCCATGGACGAAGATCGTATCTTTCTAAGAGTGAAGGATGGATGGCGTTTTATCCAGGTATATCATAACCCAATGATCTGATTGTAGATCAGTTCAAGATGTTCATTCTTACATGCACTTTAGTTTTTAGTGGAAGGACATTGATACGTTGTGAGATGCATAGAGGTGACTGGTGGATTCAGGGATTTGAAATCACTTAAATTAAATCATAAATTGTTTCACAAGTTGTGAAATCACAGAGACACAAACATTCCCTAGAAGTGCCTGTTTAACAGCAAAATATTTTGCCCATCAAAGTAAGCTTGTCTGTTTCACACAGAAAGTTGGTAAATATGGAGTAATAAAAATTTCCCGAATATCTTGGTTCTTAAAGAAACAATTCAATTTACTCATACTTATGTAGCCTTTAAGCTACTGTTCTTAGATGCAAATAAACTGTTTCACGCTGTTGTTTTTTTTTATTTATTTCCTGTATATGTGGACCTAGATCTTATTTAGGTTTATTAGCCCTCAAGGCTTTAACCAACACTTAACAGGAGAGGCAGCTTTTTTTCCCCAATTATTCTTAACATTTGTGAAGCACTCTTTTCTTTTTCAATTTAATCAATACATAATCAATTTTCACTGTGCATTACAATGAAAGATCCATTTAAAATTAATTTCTTCTGTATCTTTCTTTATTTTTTCATGTGTTTTTTTTAATTAAAGGATAAAGGTTGATTTTAAAAATATAGTGTTTTTCTTTTTTTTTCTTTTTTTAGATATTTATCAGTCCCGATAAACAGTGCAAGTCTTAATTTTGTTACCTTAGAAAAGTATTGTTCTTCTTCCCCTTCCCTCTTTTCCCTTTGTCCCCCCTTATTATTTTTTCTTTATTAAATCTTTCTCTATCCCTTGACTAATCTGCTCTGATTCTATACTTTTTTTCACATTTTCTTTTTCTCTAACTTTCTAATTCAGTTTTTTTTTCCCAAGCCTTGCTGTAGTCTATATTGAGCCTGATTTTGTTTTAATTTTTTTTAATGAATAAATGCTCAAAAACTATTTTTTTCCTCCCCAGCTTGGTCGAGTCATCCCTATTCCAGAAGTAAAACCATCTGTAAGTTTTGCTCCTTAGCTTTCCCTCAGTACCCAAAAAGTCACACATCCACACACCTATGCATTTTGGTGCACCATATTTTAGCAGGTTATCTACATTAATTCTAAATTAAGAATGATAAGCCAATGAGAAATAAATTCATAATCTGTTTGTACCTATGTATATATATATATATACTTAATGTACAGAAGCTGATATGACTAGCAGATTCATTGAATATTTTGGGGAGGGCTTAATCAAGAAAGATAATCTGACAGCCATGACCCATTTTTATAAACCCTTTTCTGTTACACATGATGTTTTCGCATGGTGGCTTTATATATAGCGTTTGGCATAATCTGATAATTCCACACAGAGTGGTTTGAGTTTTAGAATCCAATCTGTTGCTCACTGTTGCTGGATTAAAGCTCAAACTAGGCTATCGCAGTGTTCTTCGCCTGCTTTACCTATTTCTTTTTGTGTTGCTAGTCATTCACTTGCATTAAATGATGATTTCCTCTATTCTATTGTACACCTGTACATCCCTGCTTTAAACTCTTTGATGTGTTATCCTGCAGTCATTTCAGAAGAAAATAGAATGATTATATGTCAATTCATGTGTACAACAAAAAGTTAAATTTTTGGACAGGCCTTAGCACGATGCTAACAATTACCTTCCCAAGGCTTCCTGAGAACACACAAATGTGTTCTTACTTGCTCTAGAATGCTGGAAATGACAAAGTTGAGTAAAAAAACAAAAAACATGTCAACTTGTAGTCAAAGAGAAATTATAAGAAATCTGCACAATTCATAAACCATGAGAGTCATAGTCCTCTGTGTTAATCATAGAGAAAATTATATCTATTCGAGGAGTTAAGAATAAAGTTGTACATCTACACACTTACTACCTTTAAGATATTCCTGCTGATCCAACTTCAACGTCTTTAATCATTGCCCAAATGTTCTGATTCTGTGGATCTGAGGGCAATGGGAGCAGCCGGTAAGGCTGCATTCATAACGTTTCTGATCGTTTGTGATATTCTGATACACGGAAAATTTCTACAATAACCTGCTCTCTCTCTCTCTCTCTCTCTCTCTCTCTCTCTCTCTCTCTCTCTCTCTCTCTCTCTCTCTCTCTCTCTCTCTCTCTCTCTCTCTCTCTCTATCTTTCTATCTGCCTCTCTCTCTCTCTCTGCTTTCCTCTGTCTTTCCCTCACTTTCTCTCTCTGTCTCTGTCTCTCTGTCTGTCTGTCTGTCTGTCTGTCTGTCTGTCTCTCTCTCTCTCTCTCTCTCTCTCTCTCTCTCTCGCTCTCCCTTTCTATGTGTATCTCTTTCTGTCTCTCTCTCCACCTCTCTCCATTTGTCTGTCTGTCTGTCTGTCTGTCTCTCTCTCTCTCTCTCTCTCTCTCTCTCTCTCTCTCTCTCTCTCTCTCTCTCTCTCTCTCTCTCTCTCTCCCTTTCTATGTGTGTCTCTTTCTGTCTCTCTCTCCACCTCTCTCTCCATTTCTCTGTCTGTCTGTCTGTCTGTCTGTCTGTCTGTCTGTCTGTCTCTCTCTCTCTCTCTCTCTCTCTCTCTCTCTCTCTCTCTCTCTCTCTCTCTCTCTCTCTCTCTCTCTCTCTCTCTCTCTCTCTCTCTCTCTCTCTCTCTTTCTCTCCATCTATCTTTCTTTCTTTGTATTAATTTTTTTTAATTTGCTTTTTTGCTTTTTTTTTGTTTAGTTTATGTTTCATGAACATTTTTTTTTCTTTGTTAACTAACATTCCTTTTGTGTTGATATTCCTGCAGCTTTAATGCCCAGTAAGAGCAAGATTGTCAGAAGTCTTATTTCTCTTTTGTTTGGAATAGGGTACACCTCCCCATGAAAATCTTGCTTTTGACAGAGGATTTGTGCTTTTAGTGTTGAAACTCCCTGGCACATGAATGGTGTGGCTTTACTAATAGTGTAAACCTTATTCTTCCATTAAGTCTAAGCCATCGTTTGTGTTATGATGCAAATGAAGCTATGTTGTTTCAAAAGCTTCATCCGCTATAATGTGCAAAGTTCATAGCATATCTTTTTAAGTTTCCCAAGCAGATTATTAACAGAAAGAACTGCGTTTTTCCATTTACCCAAGTCCAGTGTGTGAAAATCAGAGAGCAATTACTTGAGACTTGCCAGACTGCGCATCACTGTGAAGAGCCTATCTGTGTTTCACTATGATTAGTTCAGAGCTGATGTGATACCAATCTTGTTCATAGTTCTAAATTGTTTACTTCTTCTTAGCTTATCTTAGAATCTTATACAAGGAAATCTTGAACGAGATCATTTCAAATGTTAGTTTATGAGAGGGTCTTCTTTCAGGAGATTTGGTAGGAGGCCAAAACATCCAAAAGTTTAACAAATCTTTGCATCTTCTGTCAAGTCTTTGAGCAGATTTAGGCTAAAATAAATCTGAGAGCAAAAAACACCTTTGCTAAAAATTGCTAAATTTGTGGCTGTTTTCAGGATGGAATATTTTGACCTGTCTCTCTCTAGGGATTCAACTTTCATGTTTCATTCTTGGTTACCATCACTTTATTAAAATTGTCTAATATTCTCCTTGCAAATCAATGCAGGGAGAAAAATCACTTTTGAAAAGGTGATATCAATGTAGAATACAGAAGAGTAGGTAAAACTTTCAAACGGAACTGAAACCTTTCAGGATTTTGCAAGGCAGTAATAGCGGAGACTTTAAATAAGGAAAAAAATATTAGTGGCCTTGAATTAGAGAAAATATCAAACTACTTTTTCAATGTAAAAAGTGTTTAGAAAGTAAAGACTAATCAGGAAATTACCCGCAGATGCTTGCAGATGCCCGAAATCATAATGCAGATGACGCCATTATAATCTTTATTAATATAAAGTCTGGAAGAATTAATTTGTTCACATTGAGATTTCTGTCATGACTTTTTTATCGTTAGGCATAAGACATTTTTTTTTTAAAATTCTCTGTTAGTAAAGACTCTTAAAAGAGGAAGAAATGAATTCAAGGAAATATTTCCTCCCTTTGGCTTTAGTAGACTAGTCCTCTTGAATATAAAAGGACATCACTAGCGCTGTTGTTATATTTATTTCTCTTTATTAATGATGATAAGGATACTTTTGTCGCTGTTGCTGCTGTTTCTAGTTATCTCGTCGGACAAATTCTAACAGCCTAGCCACATCCTCAGTTCACACGACTTGTATTCATTTTTGTTTTTGATTATGTTATTGCTGTATGTTTTGTTTTTTTTTAATTAAGATTTGAGACTATCGTAATGTTTTGTGGTCAGGGCTTGGACACGATTTGTGGGTAATTACTTTTTATCCAAGGGCAAATTCAATGTGAAATTAAAACGCATGAAGTTTTTAGCAGCACAAAGTTTAGACATCTCTCTGAACAACAGAATCCTCAGCCTAATGACCTTGACAGCCGCGGGTCAAATGTGCTTTCTGCGTCGCTCGGAAACGGAGAGTTCAGCACGTCGGAGAGAGATCAGGCGGAGAAGAGGCTCTACTTGAGGAGACTTGATGAGAGGAAAAGGGAGAGAGATGTGGAAGACAGAAAGAGGAGACAGGAGGAACAAGAAGAGAGACAAAGAGCTCAGGAAGAAGAGAGGCGAAGAGTTGCATTGGAAGAGGAAAGGAAAAGACGTGAGGAAGTAGATAAAGAGAGGAGGAGGAAGGAAGAGGAGAGAAAGAGATTGGAGGAAGATAGGAAGAGACAGGAGGAAGAGAGCAGGAGGCTATGGGAAGAAGAGAGAAGGCGGCAAATAGAACTGAGGAGAGGAACATTAAGGCAAGGGGTAGTTTCAAGGAGCGAGGGGGGAGGAGTTAGGGATCAAGTCAGTGGGAGGGATGAAAGAGTGCAAGAGGAAGAGAGATGGAGAGCAGCAGAGATGCTGAGACGCCAAAGGGAGCGGGAAAGGAGGAGGCGGGCGAGAGAGAACCAACTCCGTGAAAGGCAAAGAGAGCATGAGAGAAGGGAGGAAGAACGACGAAGGGAAATAGAGGAGCGAAACAAGCGCCGACTAGAGAGAGAGAGGCAAAATGCTGCAAGGAGGAAAGAGCAACAATATGGTTTTATTGGTGGAGCCTCTACAGAAGACCTTGAGGGGACTTCACCAGGCTCTCTGACCATCAATCTGGAAGGTGGATATGTCAGGGGCAATACCAGGAACAAAATAACAGACTGGGAGGAAAGGAGGCAGAAGCAGCAGAAGTTATGGGAGCGTTCAAGAATTGCCAGGCAGGAGCGCCTCAGGAAGCAACGGGAGCGCTACCACCACCGGGAAAGATCGATTCCTGGTGACAGGAAGAAGGGCAGATCCAGCAAGAATGGTGACACAACTGACAGGTGGAACAGTAATGTGAGTCGTTTGTACAGCGACAGAGCAAAAGACATAAGTTCGACCAAAGAGGAAAAGCACCATCAAAGCAGAGTTGGAAATGACAAGTATGAAAGGAAAGATGGCAAGAACCATACAGGCAACACTACTATTGGAGAGTTGCATGGCAGCCGAGATAAATCTTCAGAGCAGAGAAGGCCGGCACCCGACTCTGCAGATGGCTTCCGGATAGAGGTTGAGGGTGACAACTCTTACAACCTTGTGGCATTCACCATTCTGACGGTAACTTTTCCGTGCACCCGCGCCATCTACTTGGCCTTCAGTAACACGTATATATACCCGATAAAGCATTCGCACTAGTTGCTGTACTAGACCTAACCTCTAGTCTAGCAGAGCGGGATCTCATATCATATCATCTCTCTGTCGCCAGCAGGCGACCAGGTGACTGTATAGTTTAGCTGGTTAGTTGGCACTACTGACTGTAGTTGGTATTAGTAAATTTTGTATCCTTGCTATAGACGTTTTGCTGTATTCTATAGACATATCGCTGTAATATCTCTTGCTTCTCATTGCATATTTTTCATGTGGAAACCACGTTTTCTGAATTCCATTTAATGTACCTGGTGATCGTGGATAAGATTTTTTTTTAGTTATTTTCATTGTGTGCATTCTCTGTAGAATGATTTTATTTCGAGAAGTAAAAAATATATAGCAAATCGTTTTAAAGTGATTATCAACTATGTAGAAAATTATATCCATAAAGCGAGACTGGAAATAAGTAAAAAAAGTCATGAAGTTTGTAAAGTTGCCTTTAAGGATCATTACTTAGAATTTCACTCTGATATTACAAACTTTAAAATTCCATGTGTCCTCATTTACTTAATAATTATTTTGAAAACTTAAGGTTTCCTCAAGATATACTTATCTATCACAATTGTACAAACAAGCTTTTTCAGGTATTTTGCTTTTACTTTGAGCATCTAGACTGATTTGGTCATCACTTTTTTTTCTATTTCTTAAGTAACATTTGGTTTTTTTTAAACTTGCAGTTAACAATCAATAAAATCCTAGCCACTACTCCTCCGCTGAACATCTCAAACTTATTGCATTGTCAAAAAAAAATGTTGTAACTTAAGTTTTGCTCTGTGTAATTCAAGTTAAACATTCATAAAAAAAATACTTCACAGGGATATTATGAAGGTCCCCTCAGAACACATTTTGCAAGGCTTAAGAACACATTAAGCCACATAAGTATGGCTATTTTGTGCAATAATTATGAGCATATGAGAAAAGTGGCGGATGAAGAGGTTTTACAAGAATTAAATTATGCCACACCTCTGAAAAGGCTGTTATTGTAAGTCTTTAAATTTGTAACCTTTGAATTGTGGTAACTGGCAGTTATGAACGTGGCATGGAGTTGACTGTTGCACATTATGAAGACAGGGGCAACAGATTGCCAGATGAGGAAGGCCATGATCATCCAGATGTTTCGATGAAGTATTTCCTCATATTAACCAAAGCCCTTCGGTCCAATCCTATAACTCCATATAAAAAATAGATTGGAAGAAACAGATTCATAACAGGCCATCACTAGAACCGTCCAATTGTCTTGGAGATCTTTAATTTTCTTGAACCCTCTTAGAAGTGCAGCACTATTATAATAGAAGATGTGTGTCTTATCAACCATAATATTTAATTTTTATGACTTAATGTTGAGACAAAACATTCTCCTATTGAAGTAGAGCTCCGAACATTTGAATGCAGTTAGTACACATTTATTGGAATTGGAGGCATAAAGCACTGAGTGGTCAGGTTAAGGTCAATTTTTGCCACAGTACATATAAAGGTTTTATCAATCATCATTTTGCATGATCAGGATGTCTATGTAGAGAATATGTGTATAGAATGCGCACTTTACAGCAAAACTTTAGGTTTTGTCGTGCTTTCACATCTTAGATTGTCTTGTTGTTATTTGTTAAATAGCTTCGCACCATCAATACTTCTCTCTCATAGTTTGTCTTTGTGTTCTTTTCACCTTGTATTTGACCATTTTCATGTTTCGCACTTTCTTTAAAGTGCCGTGTGCCTATTTCATTGTTACTATTTTCTTGTTTCCATTCGAGTCTATAAACTGTGCACTAATTGGGGCTAGTTTTGATGACCTAGAAAAAAGGCTGCAGCCAGTCACACAGCCTGGAAGCTTTTGAATTCAAAGATATTAAGAGTTAATACCAACTTTTCATGAAACTAGTTTGTTCTCTGAATTTCACCCAATCTTTTTGAAACCTACTTTTAGCTATTAAGAAAAAAAAAAAAAAACACAAAAAAAAAAAAAAAAAGAAAAGAAAAAGAAAAAAACAAACTCTGCTCATATCGAACATAATTTTATGAGCTCACCCTAATCTTGCATAGAGCCTTTGCTCTTTCAAGCTTTTGCATATCCCTTGGTATGCCTTTTATTCATTTCCTGGTCATTTCTATTAATAATATGCGTGTTTGTGTATAGAATGTTTTTTCCTTTGCCTCTCTCTCACTTCGGCATTTTGATTTTCAGTCGGAACCTGCTGGTGTAGCCAATGTAAGTTAGGCAGTTGCAGAACTGAGCGCTTGCCTGCCCTGTTGGCATGCTGTGCTAAAATGCCGCGGAGTAGTTCGTTAGTGAAGCAGTCAAAATTTACTGAAAAGGGGGAAAAATGATTGCCCTCCATTAACTTTCTCAATTTGTGTCTGTTCTGGGAGAAAGAAACCAAATCAAGTTCTAATGTATTATACAAATAAAAATGGAAAATTAAGTTAATTGGTGTGGCATATGCATGTTGGAAATTCAACATTGAGATTGATAAGCTACAGTTAACGAACGTCCCTAGCGGCCCTTCAGTTCTTCACATTATGTTTGCATGCATGACACACTCTGTTCTAAGTTGGCTTTTCTTTTTTGATATCTTACATTTTAGAATCTAGATCTATTTTTTTTTCTGTATACTTCGTGAATGTGTAAACATACACCTGCTTATACGCTTTCACAGGCACTTTTCAGTTCTTTCTTTGCAATGTACATCTTTTTTTTATTTTTTTCCCCGCCATGGCATGTTAGCTGGTTTGGTTTAAGGTGAGATCGGTATTTCCAGACGCTACTAGACATCAACACATAACGTTATATAGATATAATGCTATATTGAGCTTGGACATGTTCTCTGCTATCTTGACTTCCTTTGTCTCACAAGCGTCATGGCCAGAGGGTTATTCCTATAGGTAATATTCAAGGGTAGATTCGGGTTGAACAATTTGCAGGTGAACAGATTTGGTCGTTACTGAAATATTTGGTCGGAAAAGCTTCATGTTTCAAAATGAATAATTTGCTGGAGGTGATGCTTTATTTTCTTGCTCATAAACTTTTTACACCCCAAACTCAAATAATATTTTGTCAGTCTGGTTTGGCTAAACGTTCAAGGTTGCTTAGGAATTATCATGAGTTTCCAGTTTCAGCTTTAAAGCTGTCCAACTCTTGGTAACTTTAACTTGTGGTCTAGAGAAAACATTCCAAGATAAGGCCAAGATTGTCCCATGCCAGAAAGTCAAAAACACTATGATTTAAATAAGATTCCGATTTCTTTTATCAAGAGACTGTAACTTATAAGAGAGGCCTAGAAGGAAAAATTCTTTTTTTTTTTTTAAATAGAAAAATGCTTCATTTTTGTGAAAAAAAAAATTCTTTGCTTTCTAAGATATTAGTTTTGATTGGAAGTCACATATATTTTCTTCAATAGTAATTTTGCTTCTGTTCTATGATGTTTTTTTTTCTTTTGAGAGCAATGCTTTGGGCTGGTTTTCAAGCTTTATGTGTTTCAAAAAAAGGCAGTTTTGTCTTTAACAACGCTTGTCTCATCAGCCTGGTAATTTAATATGTGAGAAGGATATTCAGTTTGGTTTCAAATGATTGACTGTAGGTCTAATGATTTTCTTTAATTCAATAAACATAATAAATAACATTCCTGCATGCTCAATACACAAGAAAATAATCAGAAAATTGGTGTATAGTACATAAACTTAATGCATTTCTTAGCCAGCCTGGTCTCTCACTCCAAAAACAGTTTGTTTTAATCCAGATATAGAAACGTGTTCTTGATGCCAAAAAGAAAATAACATTTATCCTCATAGTATCAACCCCCAGTTTTTTAAGAAAAATCAGTAAAACTGTCACATTGTGTCTGTAGATGTTGAAATGAAAGCATTGCCCAAAGGGCAAAATAAAAAAGTAAATCAAAATAAAATTGATACTGTATATTGTAGTTTATAATAAGTGTTGATCTTACAGAGCTTAACGTCTAGAACATCAAAAGTGACGAATATATATATACTCTGTACAAACTGAAACTATATCAAAAAGTAATGAAGCCGGCATGTTTCTCACTTTTATCTCCATGTATCGTTGTACTGACAAACTAGTTTTCCGATCTCACTAAAACACTGAGACTGCATGATGTAAATTAGGTCTATGTAACAAATTTGATTGTGTATCTACATTATTGCATAGTAATCATTTTAGTTGCTCTTTTGTTCTGTTTTGATTGGACTTTTTTTCTTTGCTTTGATTTTAACTGTGGTCTTTTCCTGCTAAAACATTTCATCTCTCAAGATTTGATAAAACATACTCCGCATGAAATACTATGTTTTTTAAGTAGCTTTATGAAAGGCATAATTTTGTTCAAATTTTTTCAATTCCCTTGTGATTAATGGGTATTGTTTTCTCCTCTTTTATTTCTAATATGCAGAGGCATATTCAGTTTTCTAATAGACATGCTATTAAATGTTATTAATGATACCTGTATTTTTCTTTTTCTGCCGTGCGATCAATGATGTAGTTGAGATAGACAGTGTAAAACATACCTGTATTTTTATTATGTGGGATTTCTTGTTGCCTCAGAGTTGATGCCTTAGGTTTGCTCCTTTTTTTTTTTTTTTTTTTTTTTAAATCTTCCGCAATTTCTGATCATTTTGTCTCATTTTATCAAAATGAAGTCAGTGAGGTCTCCGATTGAGTACGGAGAACCAAATAGAAAAATGATTTTGTTTTTTTTTTTTTGAGTTCATATATATCATCTCATGTGAGAACCATGGAAACTGGAGAGCAAAGAGAGTTTGTATGTAACATAACATATCTGATATAACTAAAGATCTAGCACATCAGAATCACAACTTATCTTTCCTATTAATTTTATATTGAACCTGAGGGTTAGAAACATAATTTTCTTTTGTATGAATAAGTATGAAATTAATCAGAAAAAAAAATTGATATTATTGAGCTAATAACAAAAAAAATGCCTGTGACATTTGTTTGACTTCATAGCAATGCGTTGGAATTAAAGGAAAAATATATCAATTTATAACTATAAGTTTGGTTAACACATATGATAAAATGGAGAGTCACAGGAAATCAAGGACCATCAGCACCTTCTTCTGATGTCACACTGGTCGCAGGAAAGTTGTAAATTGCTCTAGCTAGGCTAACCACGGTTTCCTTCTCTTATAGCACTTAATATATCAGAAACAGTCCTCATGCAGACATAATACGTCAAAATATTTGAAAGTAATGCAATTTTAATCACGTCTGTCCTCAGACAACTGAGACTCCGCCCATCAACATCATTCCACCACCAAACTATGCTCGAGGACCAATGGTAAGTCAAATGAGTTTAACCTCATTCCATGTAAGACTATTGCAGACTCTTCAGTTTCATAGGATATTTCTTTTAATTGATGTATTTATAGCGTTTCTGCTTGCGTATTGTCATTCCACCACCAAACTATGCTCGAGGACCAATGGTAAATCAAATGAGTTTAACCTCATTCCATGTAAGACTATTGCAGACTCTTCAGTTTCATAGGATATTTCTTTTAATTGATGTATTTATAGCGTTTCTGCTTGTGTATTGTTTTATTCATGTTTCATTCTTTTTATTTGTCTATATATTTTCATCAGTCTACCTCATTTTTTCAGTTCCGTTCTCCTCAAAGGGGGGCTTGTTTAATATACACCAATATCAAACAAACTCACCATGCTTTGAACAGAATTTATTAATTTATGAAACAAAAACGCAATATAAATCCAAAGAACTATCTATTTCCTTTATCTTTCTGTCTTTCTATTGATGTTTCTAATCATGTACATGTTTACCTTGTATCCTCCATCTATCTTTTCACATCTTCTTTATGTAACTCTTGTCTTTGTACCAGTATGACTGTTTATCTAAATCTATTAAACACTGCAAGCTACGCGTTCAATCCATCACTTTAGGCCAACAATGCTTTAGTGATTTATGCCTCATTGTACTCCTGTGGTACCTCTTCCATTACACTGAGTTATTGTTCTCTGTAGCTCCACATGATGGCTCTTGACAAACCTTTGGCCGGTTCTATGAGAGGCCTGCGAGGAGCGGACCACGAGTGTCACCGTCAGGCCAGGAGAAACAAATTAAGCGGCACCTACAGAGCGTTCCTTTCCTCGGAGACTCAGAACCTGAACTCCATTATCTACTACTCGAGGGACAGACAAATTCCAATTGTCAACTCGAGGGTATGCAACTATTCATATTCAGGCCCTTTCCCATTTTCCAGAAGGATATTGGAGATCTGTATCAGGAATACGTGATTTAAAAAGAAATTGTTTTATCACTAGAAATTCTTTTTCGTGGTAAAATCCTTTTGCTTCTTTTACCGATTGTTTGAGGATCAAAGAGACTGAAGATATTAGTGTGACTTCTTTTTCTAATAGATTTTACCCAGCTACATCACTGTTATGTTTAGACATTTGTTACCGTAGTGCTTTTTTATTTTAAGAAAATGAGAAGTGAGTTGCATTTGAAGAACATCAAATTTATTTCTTTTGGAGGTAGATGTGACTCACAAGCATGTTATATCTCTAAGGAGAATCAATATAAGTTGAGATTTGCTGTGAAGACTAGCATCCTTCATTTAAACCAATATTGATTTATCATCACATCAGTGATTTGATGGTGAAAATGTTTTGATGAATATAATAGTTTTGCAAGATTATTCCATGTTACTGTTAATTTCAAAGAACACATTTTGAGATTTGATATAAAGAAAACATTTGTTTTCTTTTACATAAAACATACAGAATGAAAATAAAAGACAGTTTAAATCAGCAGCGCTTTCAATACATATGACAGTCCAAGGAAGTTGTGAGTCTGTTGATCTGCTTTATAGCCCGGGCTATCGGTTATTTTTTGTGAAATTAACAACAAAAACTTCCTAGACAGTCTTGAAAATATCAAGTTGGTTTTAATCTATTGTTTTTCAGCATTTTATTGAAATCAGGGCTTTATTTGCCAATTCATGTTTCAAATTAGCAATATAGTTTGCATGTGCTGCAAACAATTGTTTTGTATTTGATACTATATGCATAATCCTTTCTGTTTTCCTCCATTTGAATTTTTTACAGAACCAAATCTTATTTGATTCATGGGAGAAAATCACAGATGGTTCAGGGGCCTATTTCAACAATCAAACTCCCATATATTCTTTCAACGGAGATGATATCATGACGGGTTCCAAATGGTGAGGGAAAGAAAATTCTAGTTTAAATATTTCTGAATTATAGCTTGAGTTTGAGGAAATGGTTAATTGCCTTATAGAATTTTTTTACAGGCTTGTGTGTGGTTTACTAAATTAAAGTAAATTAATTGAGTTCTTTTTAAATCTCTAGTTTTTTTTCCACTCTTTCAACAAGGAGAATTAATATACTATGCAACATCCTCTACAGAACACAAAATGGGACTCACTGTTTAGGGTAATGAGACAAAATTAGTCAGAGAAAGTTTTTTATGCAGACTGTTTGTTTTGCTTACTACATGTATTATCAGATATTTGTCTTTTTTATATGTATGAAAAGCTTTTCTTTCACATGTCAATCAGAGCCTCATGCCCAAGGTATTCAGATCATATATGTAACAGGTGCAGATCAAAGCTTTTATTTTATTGGCCTTGGAAAGGTGTTACACAGTTGCATATATTCGTAACTGATTGATCAAAGGATCAAGGTCTTTTTTAGTTCCAGCCACTCTGTTATTCCTTTTTTTTAATTCACGATTTTGCTCTTATACGATATAATACAGGTCTCTACAACATATCTTCACATGTCATATAAATAATTATTATGTGTCATCACACTGAGTCGTCCTCTGTTCTAGAACAAACCATTTCATTTGTCTGTCTTAATGTCATTTGCCTTCTCATTGTTGTCGTTTCTTCAATAATCTCTTAGTGCTGGATACAATCAAGTAACAATTCAGAAAACTTTCTTACTTGGTTTTAGCATAGATCTAACATGTCTAAAACTTGGATTGCACATTCTTTGTGATGCAAGAAATTAATTGATTTTCTTTTTGTGTGAATTTCTCAACCTTATAAATTAGTCTCAAGCTTTTCTCCTTTTGCTTTGTTTTGTTGGAGATTTTTTATGATCTATTATTTTGTCTTGCTTGTTTTCTGTGATTAAATTACACCTTTTTGTATCTTCTCCAGGCCTCAGAAGATTATTTGGCATGGATCAAATAGCAAGGGAGAGTTTGTCGGTGGCAAGTATTGCAACCGCTGGCACTCCAACGCCTACAACAGGCGTGGCCGAGCTAGTTCTTTGATGAAACATATGCTGCTAGCTGAGGAAGACTTCAGCTGTAACAATTCTTTCATTGTGCTCTGCATAGAGAACACAGCGCGCAGAAACCTCTAGATCTTTCCTCAACTCTAAAATTCTTTATAGAACAGTGAAACATTGGTAGGGGCCCAGGGCAAGGGAAGAAAGGGTAACAGAAGTTACAGGATATTGAGCAATTTCTATTATTAATTTGTATCTTGTCCAAATGTTACACATAATATACACATTTTTGTAAGTATGCACATTGTGTGTAAATTATCACACAACAATTGAGGATTATGACAGACCGTGGCAGAGAGGTTAATATGAACGGTTGCTTTTATGTGTGAAGGATTAGTTTGAATCTCACAGCAAAAACATTTTTTCCATGAAGAAGATGATGAGTTCTTCAATACCAGCCTGCAACAAACTCTGACTATAAAGTTTAAGTGAACTCAAATGTGTTTTGGACCTGAGTGATTGGTCTGGATCTGATAACCGTAGGTTTGATTTACCCTCAATATCAGTTTAAAAATTAACCACAGTTTTTCTATATGCATTGACTTTCTCTTTCCTCAAATTAATTGAATGAATAGCTTGATAACAAAATATCATATGCTTTTATACAGAAGTTTACCGAAGGGTAATAGTGGGAGACAGTAATTCAGAATAGTTTAACTAAGTCAGTTTGGATGAAAACTTTAGACGTACATGTCCTAGCCTTGTTGTTAACTCCCTGCAAGTGCCTTCTAATATTTCCCAGGCACTACCATATTTTTAGAATGAATGAATACAAGAAACATATTTTTTGTAGTTTCTATGCCAAAAAGCTTTGCTCAAAAGATGGTTGCATATATAGTGTGGTTTTCCTAGGTTATATTTGTATTAATAGTAGACATAACAAGTCTCCTTCCTCTCAAGTGCCTTAAGCCTTTACTCTCTGCCAAGATCAGTGTAATGTTGAGAGACACCGCACGCTTCCCGTCCATAACTTACATCAAGTCCCAAAATCAAAACACTGGTCCATGCTATCTCAAGTACCTAAGCTGTCTGCCATCACTATCTTTTCATTATAAATTTCCTACAGCTATATACACATTGAATTCTTAGGCATTATGGGATTCCAATATTGTACGTGACTGTTTCTATTTGTTGTATTAGACTTTGTAAACAATTCTCAAGTCTCATGCATTTCAGCAATTTAATAATTTTGGCTGGAAATTGAGGGCAAATCAGCAGGACACTGGTGCTCTGCAGGTGCATCAGCAAGAGAATGGTGGGATGGGAAAATGTTTTCTATTATCATTCTGGCATGGAGGGTCAGCTTTGAAGCAATCAGATGACAACAGGTGCAAGTCACATGATGGAGCTTTTGTTTAAATTGTTACCTTTGATATCCTTTTCTACAATACTATCTCTCTCAATGTATGCAACTCAATGGGCTTCCAAGACCTCAAGTTTAGCTATGACCTTCCACTAAAATTGCTGCTCAAAGCGCAAGGAAAGGAAGAAGAATCAGAATCATCTTATAGTTATACCATCTTTTTAGATGCTATGCAATATTTATCAAAATATATGTCTTTTTGCGCATCGAAAATCTTCCTCTGTGGTTTGTAAATATAATCAACATCATTTATAATAAAGCATTGTTATTGCTTTCCACATGTTTTTTTTCCCTAGATATAATAAAAACTTTGTAAGAACATAAGTGCTGTATGTAATCCTTTTATGAAGTATCAGTTGTTTTAGTTGTGCCTTAAAAATATTTAATAAAAATTGTAGGGAACATTAGGGGTCTTGCTCTGTATTTAAAATATTAATTTAAGCCTACTTTACAACCTATCTGTCTTTATATGTTAAATAGGAGGGTGTAGTAAGGGAAAGGATTTCAAGTTAATCCCAAATAAAACATCAATAGATTAAACAGCAGGCCAAGTTCTTTTATTTGTTATATTTCTCTGAAGTTTCTCAAAGAACTTTTTACAAGGACCAGGTTGAACAATAAGGACTTTTTAATAATGTCTTTTAATCTTCATTATCGAAAGATAAATGCAACAATTTAAATAAAAAAATAGAGTTTTTTATTTTTTCAATATATTTCTCTTGCTGCCAAAATATTAAAGATCTTAGTATGGAAAATCATTATGATGAAAGCATGAGAGATCCTTCTAATTGAAAAAAAAAAAAAATAGATTTGGCCTGGATTTCCATTCATCAAGTAACTGAAAAAAATGATCACATTTTCTTATTTGAAGGAAGTTTTTTTCCTTCCAAAAGAGCAACTAAAAAAACAAGGGCAACTGAAGATTTTTGAAATCTCATATTTATTCAGCTTTTTTTTTTTTTGACAGTTATTGCTTCAGCTTTAATTTTGTTTTTCTTCATATTGTGAACACCACACACAGATTGCTTTATGGCTTTATGAAAAAATATTACATGCATTTTGATTAATTTATTATTTTTAAGCTCTTATTCTTATAAAGCCCTTTTTCATTAGGTGTTAAATAACTTTGTCACAATTTTTTTTTCTGTCTGTTTATATAGCTGTTTTAAATCTCTGCTGTCTTCAATATTTCTTCTGGATTCCCTTTCCTATCTGTTCTGCAAGTTTTACTTAGACCTTTCAGTTTTGCCCTTGAGTGAAAGGGAAAATGTTTGATAGATTTGCCTTATGCTAGCAGTGTTACAAGAATCAGTAAGAGTAAGAAAACATAACACAAAGTTCAGGCTCCTCTGACTTCTTGAGGTAAAAATTATTTAGTCAGATAATAACCACTGGTGGGGTGGAGCATACTCTTCCATGTTCTTACACACACTTCTCTGTTCTCTCTGACAAGTAAACACAGCAGATTCTTAGTTTGTAACAAATGTAAAAATTCTCAACAGCTGATTTTACATCTAGTGATAAGGTTATGTTTTATTTATTTCTGCTTTACTCCATGTGTCTAATGTATTTATGATTTTTTTTCTTTTCCTGATTAGTTTTCTTTCTTTTGTTAGATAGAGCAGTTTCATAGAATATCTTTCATTTACTTTTGTGATTGGTATCAACTTGATGACAATAAGGGAGAAACTTTGTTGTTTCTCACTCTTTTACTTCATTTAGCAGTTTTGCCTTCATAAAAGCTGGCTCTATCTGGAATTTTTTTTCAAAGGATGCTTGTTTGTTATTAACTTGATTTGGTCTTGTTATTTATTCATTTGTCTTCTTTCCGCAATGAGATTCATAACACTGTTTTTTTTATGTTCAACAGCTTATTGTCCTTTTGACCAGTAATTATAAGTACTGTACACTGTGTATATTGTAATGTAATGTAATGTCTTTGTCAATGTAATGCTTACCCACCTTTGTTTAAGCCTCATTATTTGATGGAATGTACAAACTTTGTTTCTCTATGTACAGTTTTGCATGCTAGAAAATCTTTAATTTTTCATGTTCTATGTTAGTGTACAGCTGCTGGTATCTTCTAATGTTTGTGAAGTAAGCATGAATATATTTTATCCTTCCTCCTTTTCAGCTACATGAGGGGAAGTTTGTTGTTGCTAAGGCTTTTTTTTATTAGCATAAGCAATATTTGTCATGGTTTGTGAAGCCTATTAGCTAGGGGCATGTTCTTGGGCAAAGAATCAGCGATACTTTACAACTTTTTTTCCATATCTTCAGATGAGCAAAAATCAAGCTTGGGTTGGATAAAAGCGACAGTTTTTCAAATCTTTGATCTGATAACAACTTGCTTTTGTATTTTTTTTTTGTCTTAAATTTTAATTGTTCCCACTGACATATTTATACAAACTTCATAAATTATGCTCAGTTTTCTAACATTTGTATTGCCCTTGAACAGATAAAAAAGCCACTTTGTTATACATGTTTAGTTTTTAACTGTACAAGCTTGCTTGTAAAGAAAAAATTGAGCAGTAAAAATTATTTTATGGTAAAGAAAAAAAACTTTATAAAGGGTTGACCTTTTATATTACCCTTTTGAAAAATCATCACATTAGGAATAAGATACATTGTTTCTGACATGTGTTTTAGTGTAAGAGACTTGGCCTCAAGAATATGGAAACTTTCGTGAGTTTTTTTTTTTTTTTTTTTATCAATGAAAATAACACTCTACCACACAACGCAGAACCAACAAGCTCAGAATGCAAAGTCTCATGGTGCTATAATTTCAGCAATTATAATAATGATTATAATAATAAATAATAATATATTATGTCAAACGACTCATATACTATGTGTTGGTATTAACTATTTTTCGTAACTCTTTGTCTGTGTTCTGTTCAATATTGGTTTAAAGTTGCTTCTGTTCTTGTCAAGGCCCTCAGACTTTGGAATGTTACAAAGGAAAAATTCATAGGAAGGCAACTTAGAAAGAAAACACTCCCTGTGAATCTAATGAGATAAATGGGACCTCATTAAGAAAAGACGACTTGTTTAAAAATAAGTATAATTCTGAGATGAGTTAGATGTAATTATAATGATTTTATATGTACAAGCAGCATACAGTTCTTTCCATATAGCAACTAAGAGACTTTATATTGACATCAATGGAGCATAAAATGACATTTATTTTACTGAATTTATTTTTTTATGAGTTCGATAAAGATCTTGAATTTTGGAGTATCTTATCTTTTTAAACTTAGTGAGCCACTATTTCATCTCCTTTTTTTATGTTCAGTGAGATCAAAATTCAATGTAGTGGCATTATACTATCAACATTTTTAAAATCAGAAATATTTTTGAAGCAAAGGACATTTTTCAACTAAGTGAAAAAGGATGACTTACAAATTGAAATAGATAGCCACTCTGTTTAGTGATCGAAGTTTTGAGTTCAATGTGAAATTCCTGGTGGTTAGTGTTCTATTCTACCTTTCTAATAAGTAGCAGCTTGTAGTAATGGAAGTAACCTGTTGAGTTTTTGTTTTCTAGTCTCATAAGTCTTTTCACTTGCGACAACCACCAGGAAAAGATTAGGAATGATCTTCCTTAATTATTGCACAACAAAAATTAGAGTCTTTACAATCATACCCTAATCTTTTCAGTCAGTTCAGAGAGGAGGGATGTTTTTACTTGTGAGGATTAATACTATACACAAACAGACCAACGATTTACCTTAAAGGTAATCAGTACCCAATGTAAAGTGTTTTGCAATTATGTGGGCATAGAATCACAGGTGTCCAGTGAAAGTCCAAGGACCATTTTACAACCAAATACTTAATTTTAATTAATAATTATAGCACACGCAGCTTCATGCTAGAATCAAAGAAACAAAAAAAAAAAAAAGGGATAGAAACACCAAGCACATAATTTTGAGTCAATATATTTATATCAATTCAATTATTTTATTTTATTGTTAATATTATTGATATACATCATAATTAACATTACATATTGATCTCACAGCAAGGTTGAGTAGATGAAAGCGAAGAAAAAAGCCTCAAACTGTTTGTATGATAGGTTGAGAAAACAGCATCATTGCTCTGTAATAGACATAAAGAAGAAATCCATGGTGTGTTATTTTTGGCCTAGATTTTTTTGTGTAGCACAGCTCAAACTTTTCAAAAAGCATGTATCATTACTCTCACAATGGCAAATACAACTGGCTTTAGCTTTGTAGACCACCTGGCAATATTGGACATCTAGGGGACCACCTACAATATTGGACATCTGGAGGAGAAGCATTAGCCTAAACCACACTAAGATCAATCTGAGAAGAGAGGCTGGGCAAAGATCACATACCTGGTCCACACAGAACTAAGTAAAGCCCTTACTTATGTCCGACGCAGCTCACTGCATTTAGAGAGAGAAAAAGCAGAACCCTGCGTTAGGTCTTCAGGTTATGATGGGTGAAACAATTGGTAACCTGTTGGCAGGATCATTAGCTGTTGTCACCTTTAAGGTCAAGGTCATATTCTAATGAATAGATTAAACTTGTGGACTGAGATGTTGAAAGTGGGTTTAGTCTCCAGTTGAGATGAGCAAGTTAATGAAAAAAAAAGCTTACTTTAACTGGCGCATATATATCTGTTCAGAATATAATTATATCGTTTCTGAAAAGTTACGCCTCTTAATGTCAATACTCAAAAATGTAAAGATTAATCAGAGTATCTCTCAGCGAAACTGTACATAAATAAAAATAGTGCAAGATTTTTTTTCATGTGGGGACAAAATTAGAACAAGCTACAAAAATTACTGATGTAAAAGTTTAGTTTTTGTTGTAATTACAAGAATTTACATTCGATCACAGCTTTAGGAAAACATGTGAATGAGGGAAAGTTATTGAATTAATACTCAGAAATTTCATGATTTTTGTGTATTTTTTTACGTTGGGGAAGAACAAAGAAAGTTTTATTAACTTTTAAGTATTCTTTTACATAAAGTACTACAAAAAGGACAATTTCCTTCAAAGAGAATACATTCTGCTGTTTGCAAGATGTAAAATTTTTGGCAGACTGCCAGTATGTGGTTCTATAACATGTAAATGTTAAATTTGATGTAAGAGTTCCATTCTGAGAGGTTCAGCAAATGGAGAAAATAGAAGGTTTTGGAAATATTTCCCTACATGGACTTCATGCACTACAGCCAGGTAAAACTAACGGGGGGTGTAGCTGCTCACACCAAGAGGCAAAATAAAAGGGACACATTTAACCAAGTTTTAATCCTTATTAATTAAAAAAAAATCATAAGCAATGTTAAAAGAATCAAATAATGTATTGGATGTATTGATTTTCTTACCAAGGATGTTGAGTTGTCTGTCTGAGCACAAGAGCTAAATGATGGCTAAACTCGAAATATAATGTGGGGACAGGAAAACAGTAAGACTAATAGCAGATGCCGGTGAATTAAGTAGAGTAGAAAAATCTTGTGGGAGATGTACAGAAAGTACTGAGTGATAACAAAACCAGTGAGATAAGAAAGAAACAAGGTGAACCATTTTGATAGGGAAACAAAGGTGAATGAGTAAATATGTAGAAATCATGAGTGCATGCACAGTATGTGTGTATGTGTGTGTGTGAGAGAGAGAGAGAGAGAGAGAGAGAGAGAGAGAGAGAGAGAGAGAGAGAGAGAGAGAGAGAGAGAGAGAGAGAGAGAGAGAGAGAGAGACAGATAGACAGACAGACAGACAGATAGTCAAAGCAGATTGCTAATTTACATTATTTGTTTGACAAAAGTCATAAATCTTTGGACATTTTACATGAATTTTGATAAAACTGTGCAACAATTTATGAAATGTCAATGGATAAGTGTGAGAATATGAATGTTCCAGATAGTGCTGCTATATACAATGGTCAAACGTTTGGAGAATTGAAACAAAAGCAAAGGAATGTAATGGAGGAAGAGGAAAAAAATAAAGTGCAACATGTGATACAATGGAAACTGAAGTAAATGTGCTCTCATTGCGGATCCAAACTGAGATAAACAGAGATAAGATGAGCCCAACATGTCAGCAAGCATCTACCAGTATCAGTGGTGTACGTCACAAACAAGCAATAGCTTCCTCACGTCTCAATTTTTGTAAATCTAAGGCGAGAGGGGTGAGGGAGAGAGAATTACAGATGAAAAGATAAAGTGCAGGCCACACTCAGCAGTCAATTACTTTCAAACAGATCTTGTTTTTGCTTCAAATCTTACAGAATCTGCACTTATAAAAGGATAAAAAGTTTTTGTAAGATTGAAAAAATGTCCTTTGAAAATTTACACTGACTGCAAAGATTTTTGTGCCTGTCAGTTGAAACACTGTACTTTAAGAGCTCAAGCAGTTCTGCACATCACAAAACTTTAATTCTTCTTCTCTGCTGCCTTACTACCAGCTACAAATTGAAAATGAACATTTCTGAAACTTGCAAGCTTTGAAATGAAACAGTTCTACGTTGGTAACTACATAAGCTAATGCTGAACACACACACACACAAAAATTGGCATTAGATAGGAGATGTTATCAATTATTAAACAGTTAAAGAAAAGCAGTTCAAAATGGTAATAGATGACAAGGCACGGAATTTCTCATTCTGTCTCTAACTTAGTGATTGGACGGGTCTGGAGCACTTCAAGACAAAAAGCTTGCCACACGGGTAAAAAAATACAGCACCAGGGGTAGACAGAGTCAGATATAATGACAAGAAAAAAAAAACAGATGAGAAAAAATTCCTAAGTCAATGAGTATGTTAGTTCTAACTGGAATCTGTTAATGCACTGCGTAAAGTAGGCAGCTGTGTAAAATTACTCAAGAAACAACATATAATTTCAACAGCTAAATAGCTTCTGTCGCGAAGCACATCTTGTTATTATGCTAAACTCTGGCAAGAAAGTAGAACATTGCCAGAAAAGACAAACAATCATTTGAATTTTCAAGTTGAGTTTTTTCTTGATTATTCATGCTATCATCTAAAAATCTTAATATCGAATCTTGATATTCGTCATGTAAAAAAAAATTGTCTCTTCAAATGTTTAAAAAACAACAAAATAAACAGACTTCACTTGATTCTACAATTTTTAAAGGGAAAAAAAACAATGAACAATACTTTTTGCTTTAGTATAATAAATGGAACAAAAATAATTATGTCTATGTGTGCAACAACTTATATATTGAACGACTCAAGAGTCATAGCAGTCTGATAAAAAGAGTTATACAAAAAAAAAACTGACACAGCATCGTTTGTTTTAAGCCATTTCACATTTCATTCTTCAACTTTCATAGACATGCTGCATTCCTTAATTAAAAAAAAAACAACCAATAAACAAGCCTTGCTCTGCTACAATGCCACTTATACCCTCAAAAACAACATGTTTACTCTCATTTGCTACTCCAAGAATCACAACCCCTACTAACCAGAAAGAGGTAAATACCCCCCCCCCCCAAAAAAAAAAAAAAAAAAAAAAAAATATATATATATATATATATGTACATATCTATGAGTCTTTCCCTACATCCTTTTCATGAATCTGAGAAGAGAACAAAAAATGCTTTTGCCAATTATTTGCCTAAACTTTGGGAGATTAAGAAAAAAAACTCAAATACATTAAAAGACTAATTCAAAATGATGTGTTCATTGTTCATCTTACATGGAACAAAAATGAAAAAAAAAAATGGCGTGCCTCTGATTCTGGCAAGCTAGAAACCTAGTCAGGCAGTTAGCAATAAAAAATACAGCGACAATCTCTCTTCTAAAGCCAGTTAGCATTGAAAAACTCTTCATCAGAAACTCATATATTCTGACTGATTTTCGCTTTAAAACATTCAAAAACTGTTCTACAAAAAAAAAAATACTGAAATAAATTTTTTCTCTGAAGTAATTCTTTTGTTGCTAGAATAGAACACAATTCGCAAACAACCACAGGATCAGAGTCTTCATCTTACTTTTAAATGGTAACATATAAAAAATCTTTGTGAAATGCACAGCAGTCTTTGTGTAAGATTTTTTTTAACCAATTTTGGAATTTGACCAAAAATTATAAGGCATGTTTTTTTAATTAGACTGAAGGCATGATTTCTGAATGTTACATAAGGCAAACAAGAATGCTTCATCAGGGTCATTTGGATCATTTCACTCGGGAAGACCTCAGACAGCTCCGGAAAATTTATTATGTAATCATAGCGACACGGTATTTTTGTGGGGTAGACCACATTGAAAATGAGAAAGGTAAAATTCTGTCTACAAATGTTTTTGAAAGTATCTTCATCTGAACTTGTAGTTGCAGAAAAGTATTGTGCAATGGTTTTCAAAATTGACGTTGTGTTACAATAGAAGAACATTGTGTACTTCTCAGTCCTCTTATATTTCATAGATGAGTTTACAAGTTTCTCTCTGTTAAAACTTGACAAAACACAAGAGCTGTATAGAGCAACAGAACAGGAAAATATGAAAGCTTGAATTTCTCATAAAGTAGCAAAGCCACATGTAATAAGAAAGTAGAGGTGCAGCCCAGTTATATAGCTTGGGCCTTTGAGATAGGGGTCAGTAGAGAAAAAAAACTATTCTAAGGACAGTATTGCATCATTTATTGAAAACTTCTCACCCACGACTTGGAGCTGTAAAATGCACATTTAAATGTGTAATCAAAGATTTTCTCTCGTTCATGACAGTCAACAATTAGTGTTCGTGGTTTCTTTATTACTTAATAGTTCCATCTCACGTATGTTTATGTATATTTAGTTTATTCTCTTAAAATAACAATAATATTGAAGTGCAGTAAAATAGTAGGTTTAAATTGCTTTTGAAGTTTACCATCTCTTCCAGACTATTGCGTCAATGAAAGTACTTTATGAAAATTATACTTATCATTATTATATCTCAAAATTACGCAATATTATTACATATAATACTTTGATATAAACATCCTATATCTCAACCAACTGCACTGTACATAGAGAATATTGCAATTGCTCCAAATTCAGATCTGATTTTTCACAAAACATAAACGATAGACTGATAAAAACAAAAGGTCAGAGAAAAGCTTCTCTGCTTCTAACGACAAAAAAGCTCATGTTTAAATCAAATGTAGGAAAACGTAATTTTTTAAACTCCATACATGTAGATTTTCACTTGCAGTGATTTTCACCCAGACTATTTTATATACAGACATTCAAATAACATAGAATAAAGATTTCTTTTTATTGAAGTTTAACAGGAAAAATCAAAGTTAATTGGAAATTTTAAGTACATCACGAGCTGATTCACCGAAAGTTTCCAATTCTTTTCATAATGTGAGGGAAGTGATTTATCTTTTGGCTGTTATTATGAAATGTTTACATCTAGCAGCTTTTTATTTTGGTGTTTCTGGTTTCAAATATTCATTTAATCTGTGATTGTGATAACGATATAGAAAAAAAAAGCTACTTGCGCAATTTGACCTTTTTCCCCCAACTGACCATACTTATTTCTGAGCAAAGAGAAAGAACAAAGACAAAGAATAGAAACATACACCATAAGAAGGAAAAGATTCATAAAAGCTCAGTCTGAAAGAATCTGCTGTGATTTTTCAAAGGCTAACCAAGCTGGCAGCTCAGGATTTCTGTTTTAAGTAGGAATCATGACCATGCCATTTACAAAGAGATGACAACACTGCAGCCTGAATATTGAGCAGAGGTCAACATAAAAATAATCACAGATGAGGAGCAGTTTGAAAACAAAATGAAAAAAAAAAAAAGTAAAAAAAAATTAGCATTCCAACGAAAAGATATTAGATTGAAATTCACCATTTTACCTTGATTAAAAATTTTTTTAAAATTCAAGCACAATCGATAAGCATAAATAGACAAATAAGCATATTATGCCAAGCTGGCAGTTAAGTGGGAATACAAAAAAATAACGAATTGGCACAAAATGAGTCAAAAAGTGATTAAAATTTATCCAGAATTTGTAAGTGCGAAGAAATTGTTGAGAGGAGTTGCAAAAAAAGAGCATATCATTACTCAGTTCTTTTACATCTTACAACACAGCAAAGTCATAAACTAAGGCGAAATTATAAGCTTCTTTATAACAAGAAGGCACTTAGCCAGAACACTTAAAGATGCCATATAATGCGAGATTGTAATCAAAGTTGCTGGTATAGACCAGCTCAACTCTTCAACCTTAGAAATAACAACAGTGAGCTGGTGTAATCTCATGCCACTTATATAACATGAACTCTCGAAATCACTTGCTAATGAAACTAAAATCATTACAGTAATGCTGAAAAGCACATCAATCACTCACATTGAACCAGTTATTGGGAGATCAAAGAAAATTATGGCAGACAGGAAATTAGTGCCATGGTTATAGAGATATCAGATTGCATAATTAGTCGTACAAGGGGGCACAGTGGTCCAAATCCTTAAGAACATCATAATACACAAAAAATTATAATTTTAAAATGTTGCAACGGGAGTTCTTGTGGTGTTCGAGAAATGGCTTCAAAAAGTATACAATGACCTTTTTATTCAAGTCCTGTTAGTAGCATATTCCTATCTGTTACATCACATGCCATACCAAATTATTAAACATTAATATCTTTACATTTCCCCCA
Organism: Elysia crispata; assembly: GCA_033675545.1. NCBI lineage: Eukaryota > Metazoa > Mollusca > Gastropoda > Plakobranchidae > Elysia > Elysia crispata. Next base: position 393,356 of record JAWDGP010004442.1, read on the forward strand.
TATTTTGATTATGAACTATTTTCCCCTGACTTGAACTGATAATTTTGACATTCAGTACTGCTTCCTTTTAAAAAAAAAAAATTAAGTTTATTTCTACAGTGTGTGAACCCTTAATTAACTATTCAATAAGAGAGTTGATCTTTTGACCTCTCCAGGTTCCAAGCTGTGACATTGTGCCTTCTCACAAGTTTGCTTTACAGCAGTGAATGTTTGTGTTTGTTGTCCAAGAAGGTTAAATATTGCACTGGAAAAATTGTTGCAGAAACAAGTGTGTACAGAGTTTATCTAAGGCGTCAACTGTTATTGTTCATACTTACACATAATGCTTGCTTGTTGTGCAAAAATTCATGAGACATGACAAGACAGTTGAGAGAACTATATTCACATTATGCCTTTTTGCAAGTACAAAATTGAAAATTTATACAAGTTTGTCTATGAAATTAAGTTGATATAGTACAATGTTTCTAAAAGAGCGTAAACTATAGATGACTGACTGTACTAATGAAAGTGGGTAAATAACTGTGAAGTTATCGGAAAGTTTTAGGTGAGACAAGAATAACATGCTGTAGTTGCTTTGGCAGATTATGGTTGAATGATTATCATGATTTTGCCGGTTTTACTTGCTTACATGACACCTTTTATTTTCACTCCTCAAATTTTACAATAACAGCTAAAGGTACATTTAGAGAAAAATCTTCTTTTTTTAATAACTTAGTATACAAATAAAGAGTAGTATGGTATTATGACAATAATATTTAAACATAAAGAAAGAGCTGAACTCAATAAACACAAATCAAATAGTTATGAATTTACTCGTAATACTTGGCAACAATGATCACCATTTGATGAATAGCTCACAATAAAAACAAATAAGTAGAAAAGCAGAGAACCCATAAATCAAAAATGACAGAAATGGTAAAAACGTTGGTCATAACTAGAAACAGCACAAAAGCATCAAACATACATTTTCACTGATTGAATGCATCTTCTTCAACTTGTTTCAAAACAGTGTTTCTACTTCGACTTTTCTGAACACTAAAAAGAACTTTTTGCAACTGTAATGACACATTTCTGTAAAGTGGAAACCGCAAGAGTTCTTGATAACTGACCCAATTCATAGCTGACCAAAGACTGCACTTCATCTGGTGTATAAATTCATTGGATGAAATATCCCCCAGGGTTTACCGCATAATGATCAAAGCATGAACCATTATTGTTGAGGATGATCTAAATAAGCAGACTTGTTTAGGATATTTTATATCCTTGTGCTATAAAAAAGAGAAAGAAATAAAGACTTTAAAATTTCTATATTTTACGTGACTTGTTCAAATAAAGCAATGAACTTTTGCCAGCTTTGGAAGATTTTGTAAACATATGTGCCATTGGTCAAGAAGTGTTCACAGCCTGGAATCAAGGTAAAACAATTTAAGTAGTCACTGATCACAGATCATTTTTCTCCTTTGAATTATTTCTTTCTATATGTACAGATCAATTCTGCAATAACTGAATGAATTAAGTGTAAAGAACAAGGGCCAAGGGTTGTTAGCCAAACATTCACAATTAAATCCATGAGGGAAAACATAGTGAAATATTGTTATTTTGAATATGTTAGGTAACAGGATTCCTGACATGAAAAATATCTTGACAGTACACAAAAATCACCTCTCATGGCAACATTGTCAATATCAATGACGTTTATGGCTATATTTAAAACCTATGCATTGGCCATAGTTACAGACAGGCATGTTCTTGCTTTTATCTGACGCCAGATAGCACTGCAACGTTGGCCAGAAAAAGGTTGTCGAAAATTTTCAGACTTAGAAAATCCAGTTTCCTCCACATTTGTCAAGATTGCCTTCAGCCAAGCTAGCCAAATTAGAATGAGCCTTGATGTAGAGTTAGAACAGGCCAACCCGCTGCTTCTCCACTTTCTGCTTCCAGGCTGGCAGCTGGTAAAACTCCTCTCTGTCCATCTCAAGGATATCCTACATTTCAGAAATAAACATTGGTGGATTGATAAAGTTAATCCATCAAATTAAAAATCTAAGTGTAGAATGGTTGTTGCAAATGACATATTCACTTAAATGATACAACCTCAAAGTTCCTACAGATAAAGGGGCCTTTGAGCCTAACAGCCATTAGCACTTGCAAAAGTTATATTCATCCTTGTTGCTATATTTTATGAGAAGAGAGAAACTACAACATCTTGTGATAACTGGAAGATTGAGGGAAAACGCAGCAAGAGAAAACAGCAAGAAAAATGGTGGATGACTAACAAAGTGGCTCAAATAAGAAAGAGTGACAGAGACACTGTAAGTGATGGGGGATAGAGGTGTATGGAAGGTAAAGATCGCCTACGCAAAAGAGCACCTGATTCATTGATTGATTGATATTTTATGAAATGGTTTATTATTCTTTCTGGTATACTTTTCTTTAACTTTTGGACTATTCACATGACAATACACTTTATCAAGCTTTGTATGGGTAAAAAAAGGAGCTGAAGGATATATTTCTTAACCACAGAAAATAATATAAAAAAAATATATTATGTTTTGAACAATAATGTAAAGTCAAGTTTGCATAGTTAATGCTGTTTAACCAAAATCTATTTTTGACATTTGGTTGTTAGATCTTAGTTCAATAAATTAAGTTGATCCTAAAATCAAAACATTCATAAGACCAACAAAATCTTTCTCACCATACGTCGTTATTCTTTTTTATCAAAACTTTTTTTCTTTTAAAGTAACAGCTTGGGGAGCTAGCAAAAAAAAAAAAATCCATGTACAATACATTAACATATATCAGCTCCAAAAGTTTACAATAGGCTAGATTGCTAGATATTGAAAGTCTTTTCATAGCCTATGCAAGGCTATAATTCTCAAAATCTCCATTGCCGACCGTACTATTCAGTATACGTTTACTTCACTCCTCCAATCACTGCTCTAAGATTTCTCTGAAGAGTTTACAATGGTATCTCACAAGTTGCTTAAGTCTTTGGCCTTAGGTTTACTCAGGGATTACTGTGTACAGCACACACAGTGTGTCATAACTTATGTCTTCTGCAATACCCACCTGGAACTCTTCATCATTAAGGTAGGCCTCCAGCCTTAGAGGGTCTACACCCTCGGGCAGGGGGCGTTCTTGAAGCTGAGCCAGAGTATAGCGAGTCTGAGTGATACGCAGCAACACATCCTCCAGCTTTTCTTGAAAACCTTCTGACTTGCCCTCCTGGGAGGATAAATTAAAGTAATTGACCAAGAGGTGAGGAAAACAAGAAGAAACGTTACACACAGCAACAAAAAAAAATTACAAACAATATGGAATTAAAAAAAATATTTATTTTATCCTCTTAGCTGTAACTGTTAAAAATTGCCTGCTTTTTTGTAAATACATTACATTCTCAAAAGGCTTTCAATGTCTAACATTGGCAGTCTTTTTCCATGAGTACACAAGAAATAAGCTATTTCTAAAAATACTTAGTAAAAGTAAACTTACTACTACCACTATTACAGAAAGATATAAAAGATTTTGAAGACTTTCAAAAAACAGTTTTGGTAAGCTAAGGCAAACTCACATTGTTCCTTATAGTAATTTCTGACCTCGGTACATTTGCTTCCATCACATAACATCAACTTAAAATGTGAATATGAATCACATATTTTACCTCCAGAGCTATATCTCTGACTATGGTATCCACTTCCCAGTGTGGGAACAGAGTGGTGAAATGCTTCGGTTCAACTCCAGCACATACAAGATAAGCTGGTGGAGGGGATGCCGGGTCCTTCACTGAAGTTTTGTAGAAATACAAACAAAGTATGAAGATAGCGCTGCTGAGAAGCAACTTTCACAACAGATATTGCTCGTACAAACATAAACTTTAGCTAAGAAACTCGGACTAAATTTCTTGTACTGACATGAACTCCAGCTGAGTAAAGCTGATACGACATTGAGAGAACTTTGCACAGACACTGAGTATATAATGTACTGAATAGAAGTGAGAGAATACTATTTCAGATTGGATGACTTTCTGTTTGTTTTAAAGGTTCGGACATCAACTGGCACTAAAAAATTTACATTAAGGTTTTCATACAGACATAATTCCATAATATTGAACTTTTTCTTTTCGATTTCATTTATCGATTCTATTACTTTTGTACATAAATTTCTCTGATCTTGTGGAAGTTTATATTCTAGGAAGTGTTTCTCACCCTTGCAATAGTGCAGCACTGTCTCCATGGCGCAGCGCCTGTCCATGTTGAACCGTGCTGTTGCAGAGCCAGTATGAACATTTTCAGAGTCATACGAGCCAACAGGCCACCAGCCTTGCCACAGATAAACCGCGTGGTGGTTGTCTAACATATACAGGGCTGAAGGGAGCAAGGATATTTAAAAGCATGAACTTTAAAACCTATTTTTGTGGGGGATTTTTTGCTTTTTTTTTCTAGGCTACCATAATGGGACTTGAAAAGACGACGGAAGCAAAGTAAGAGACAAGCAGAAAGTGGTAATAGTGTTGGTGGATTTAGAGGTATGATAACTATGAAGATCATTTTAAATGCCATCTACGTTGTTAAAATTGTATATCACATTTGATTTACCAAAAGCAAAATCACATTAACACCTCATTGTGTCAAAAGAAATTGAATTCTTTCTACTCTTCAACACAAGTGTGCAAAGACTTTTGCTTACAATATATACAATCTCAGGCAATGAAGAAAACTATAAATCCTCTCCCCCCGTTTGTAAATTTATGGCATGCTAAGAAGAGTCAGATTTGACATTATTTCCTTAAGGACCTGCTGGACACTAAAAGCCACAGCACTGGGTGCTAGTTTGTTGGCTTGTGAATCAAGAGTGCTAACTTTTAGTTGCTAAAGAATCAAAGATAATAAACAAATTGAAATAAAAAAAAATGGAGCCTCTGTAATTTTAGGAACCCTCATCATACATGAAACTTTATAATTATTGGATTGCTTACAAGGTTGCGTGGATTTGTACAGATCTGCTTGCAGAAAAGGAAATGGAGACGGAAGGTCATGAACTCTGCTTGGGTTCAGCTGTTCGTGGACCTCAAACATCATGTTTACACTGGACATGTGGAACAGCCGAAGTGTATGTCTGTATGATAAAGGGTCTGAGGAGAGTGGCAATAATATGAATATGAGTTGCGTAAAAATGTTCATGGAAGAAGAAATAAATTGCAATAAGTGGAAAATCAAAAGGAGCAATCAGCTAATGTTGTATGTGAGTTGAAATACATCATCACAGAAAGAATCAGAGGCTCAAGCTATGTATAACGTCTCAAAGATTCTTTTATCCTTTGGGGTAATATGGTGATGAACGTTGTACTGCAATAGATGAAGTCTCATTCTGGTTTGATTAGTATATATGCTTTATCCTACTTTATAGGGAAGCTGACAATTTTTATAAAACCATTTTTCTCATTGTGTATTATGGAAGAATCTGTCTAATCTGCAATAAACAGTAAAAATGCGAAAAAAAACAAAACATGGCAAGGAAGCTTTCAGTCTCATGTTCTCATAAGACACAAGCACAACAAAAAACGCAGGACTCATTGCAAGATAAAATCTATTATATATTACTCGACAGACCTGTGAGCAGTGAGCAGTAGGACTTCCTGTCTCGGCTATCAAGAGCTGCCCAGATCTCCGATTTCTCTTCCCCCTCCATGACTTCTACAGCAGTGAGAGTGGCGCCCTTATGAAGACTCAGCTCCAGTGGTGTGCTGACAAAGGACAAGGATCATGTTTTGCATTAAAACTAGCCTAGATGCATGATTCTTACTAGTGAAAATGATTTATCATTCCTACTATAAGACTTTTGCATATTTTGAAAAATGAACATTGATGAACTCTGGGAAAAACATCAGAATCATTTTCCTTTCAATTTTTTTTTCTTAACATTTCAATTTTTTTTATCACGGACTCACTTCTCCTGCAGCCTCTCAACGACTTTGCGACAACATTCTCTCATGTGTGATGGAGACTTGGCACCATGCCAGATGTACACCAGACCTGTCTTCACATTCAATAAGAGGAGGGATGAGCGGCTGCGCAAGTGCTCTATAGACACAGGAATCTGTATAAAACAAACCATCAACCGTTATGTTCTTCATAGGCTGTTATGCGCACAAAACAAATGAATTTTACTTGTAGCATACAAGATGGAAGCATATGATTCTAAACCTTATTATTGATAAAGCTAATCTTCTAATTTGTCTTGTTTTAACAAGAAGTTTTTTGATTATCATCTATTAACTAAAAAAGATGATGCATTCTTTAGTCCGCAAGCCCAAGCCACAAAGATCTAAGGTAAATTCTTTTGTTTTAAAAAAGATAGAAAAGCAGGAAAATAACTCAAGCCTAGCCACCCAAGGAGAACATTTCATGCTACCATTTGTACTTTCAACCGGGTAGAAAGCTTTTAAAGCTTGGTGGAAAAATTTAGCTTCACCAAAGAGCTATACTGGCACATCATATTGAGCACTTGACCCTAGGAACTAGACCAAAGGAGAAGCAGATAGCTAGGCTTATGAACATGATAAAATGACAAATAAAGTCATAATACTAGTAGCTTTAACAGTTTGAGCACTGACCTCCTGAAGACATATCTCGTTGTCGTAGTCTCCCCGCAAACAGTATAGCCTCCACGCCCCTTGTGTGTTGGTTTCTGGATCTTCTCGTTTGCCTATGTGGACCATCATACTGCCACCAAACAGGTTAAGGAAGCAAGGTGGTTCCTTGCCCTGCAGCACCCGCACCTGAGAATGAGAAAAAAACAGATAAAAGATTCTAAGATATAGTCCAACCAAAACATAGAAATCTCAGGAATTTTCTGGATATGAGGGTGGACATCAAATGATAAAACTGAACAAAAAAAAAACCTCATCTGTCTAGACCAAAGTTCTCTAACCTACACTCCCTCCTGTTGCTACCAATACACCTGAGGGATACACACAGAGATTCTTGAGATGTTTCCTCAAATAAAGTTAAATTCTAGGGTCAGATTTTGCAAATACATAATTCCACAGCACATAGAGGTCATACACAACCTGCTGTGTTGTATTCCTTGTTAAGTGTATTTTAGAGCAGCTGGTCCTCTAAATCACTTACACAGCCCACCTATCTTTTTTCTAAACCTTTAACATAAAGTATACATTTTCTGAAAGGAGCCAAATTGAAGATGCGTTGAATTGTAAATGAGAGAGTACAGCCATGGCATTTGCATTGCCTGAAAGGCAGCAATCACCTGTATTCATATCCAATTTGATCCAATTAAGAAAAAAAAAATTTAAAATATTAGGCAACCATATACGTTCATCAAAACTCTCAATATATTTAAAAGTTTGATGATACCTTTGCAAGATATCCCCACCTCTATAAAATTCATCTATTCTTAAAATACCCAGATATTTGGATCTTCTAAGCTTAAATTGCCTAATGAAATAGGGTATTAAAAGAAAGACTTTTCCCATCCATAATTAAATGAAGAAAAGTTAAGCAAAATAATGAAAGAAATGAAATTATAGATTTGAAGAGAAAGTTAGTTGATAAATAGAACTGGGTTTTGTGCAACTCCATCTTTGGAGGCTCTCTCAAACTCTATCTATTTATAGTAGCTGATGATTATGAGTTTGAACCTCACCTGTGGTCCTCTCTCCTCATCCAGTTCCACGGTCATGAGGGCAGATGCACCTTTCTCGTTGATGGTCGAGCTGTTGCCCTGCCAGAAAAAATATGCACAACGCTCCCGTCCTGTCAATGAATTGCGTGCAGCACTGCCTTTTAAGCTACGCAGGTCTGCAAAATTAAAAAAAAAAAAGTGTGATGCTCCAACTTTTTTTAACAACATAGATTTTAAAAAGAATAAAGTCTGACGAATGAAGAGGTCAGAGGATGAAAACAAAAAGCCTGAATTTCTGAATTTGTGGATTTGAAAACTGTTTATTTCCTACATCTTACAATATGCTTTTACATTACAGATTAAATACAGTTTTAGTAAAACCTGTCAGCAATGACAATTTGAATAAAGGAATTTTTTTTTTAATTTTAAATTTATTGGTTAATCCTGGACACCTTCTTCAACTAGATCTTTTGCCTAAAAAAACAAACAAACTATATTTAAGGAACCCCAATTACAATACACCTTGATTAAAAAATTTTCGTATTTTTTCATGTCTGTTTTGATGCAAAAATAAAATAGATCTATTTGGAGATCTAACTTGTGCCTACATAAGAATTTTGTTATAAAAAAAGGTAAGAAATATAGACCCACTTTTGAAAAATATCTCTGCAACAAAAATTATGTTCATGAATTATCTCTTATTTTTCACTCACTTGCATTGGTGATCATATACTGCCAGCGTACAACATACGTGTCTCCTTCATGGAACTGACCCCTACTAAGATCAGGCAGTTTGCAGTGCTCATATTCCAGGACATGCCAGACAGTAACTTCTAAAGTAACAATTTCCTGTGTCTTAATGAAACCCTGGGGATAGAGTATTTGCCATAAGTTCTTCAGCTTTTATACTATTTAAAAACTAAATTACTTTTGAAAAAAAAATGGAAAGTTCTCTTGTATTCAGATGATTCTTTCTTACAAAAAGAAACTTCAAAAGGTCATAAAAATCATAGGGTAAAATTTATTAAAGATAAATTGAAGAAAAAAAGGTGAGAAAAAGATAAGAATAAACCTTGGGCTATGAAAGTTTAACAGAGTTTAACAGGACCTCAGATGTATTAAATTTTCCACAAAACGGTTGTGGTTATAGGACAAGTCAATAATCATAAAATTGCCATAATACACCAAAATTTAATATGAAAAATTTACACAAGAAGGAGCCTGGAGTGCTATATTGAACCTATTCTGATGCCTGGAAAATTTCAAAAGAGTTACAAAAGAAACTGGAGGCAACAGAAATGGAGAAAGCTATGAATCTCAGGGGATGCAAAAAAAAAAATCAAATGAAGCAGAGTTACTAGAAGCTGACACAACAGGATCACTCATAAACAGCCAGAAAAGATGTTGGATGGACTAACAAAGTGGCTAAAAGTGACAGATGCACTGAAAGCCATTAGGGATAGAGATGCGTGGATGGTCATAATCAGGGCACCTGACTGATTGAAAAAAAAAAAAAAAAGAAAAAAAGAAAGAATTCTGAAGCCAATATAGTTTCCACTTCCTCCTCACCTGCATATCTTCTGACCATTTGACCCCACGACCCACGTGCGCTCCATCCAGTTTGAGGCTAACAGGGGAATCATTAATAGGCAACATTTGGGTGGCATCAAATGGTTTCAGCTCTGCTGGCGCTGAATTCTGTTGACAATAGTTAAAACAATAACTGCTAATTAAAGTGTGACTTTACACATAACAAAAATGGAAATTAAATTTTTAAAAATATTAATACATCATGATATTATGAAGATAAACTATGTCTTTACCAAAGTACTGAGTGACTAAGTTTGAACTGAAAACAGTCTAACAAAGATCACATGACCTTAATATCATTCATAAACTATACAGATGCTCCTTTACCCGACATCATTTTTCCTGCATGAGAAGAAGCTCTCATATTATTTTTGCATGCCATCTTGAAATACAGAAAAATCATAAAATTAATATCCCATGGAAAAGACTTAAAGATGATTTATCAGTTTTGTTGCAAATCATAATTTTAAAGTCTCATAACAAAGTACCTGGGCACTGTCAGAAGAATCTTGCCCTTTCACCCCAATTAAACGTGAGGAATCTGGCCAATCAGCAAACTTTTCGCGAAACAGAATCGTCTCCATGTTTTGATTCACTTTGCCAAAAATTGTCCACTTAGGTCTCTTCTCTGCTCGTGTTGGAAGGCCTCCATCTTCCTCAGCTGTGGATGGTGCAAGATCACAATGAGATACAAAAGGTTAAAAGATTTACTTTTAGATGTAGCTCATCCATGCCTTACGTTGACGTAATAAATTAAAGCTTTCTCTAGCAACACAACTCAAGTTTAACACTGTTGTACAGTACATAATTCATTTAATTATATTGAAAATCATTTTTCATACATTATAATTTGACCTGCAGATGATTAGACAAGAAAAATAAATAAAAGTTTGAAAGAGAGCGAGACAGACAAACCGTGATAGAGAGATATGTACACATACTTCTGAGAGGAGAGAAAGGACTAACGGCACTCATGGAGTAGTCATAGCCTTTCTCGTAGAGCTGTTTAGCCAGCTTCATGCCCAGTTTACGCTGCTCCATGGTCACACCCTTACCCTGCCAAACGTAGAATTCTGGTCCAAAGTCAAACACTAGAACCTGAGGGAGAAAAATGGTTTAAGAACATGATGGAAGGTTTTTTGAGTGCATATAAGCTTTTTATTTATATTGAATGCATTGCTGTTAATTTCAATATTACCTCTAAACATAAGAGATATACAAAACAGATATTACATATACGTCATTTCATTTCCATTCTAAATGTAACAAGAGATTATGTCCTTGAAGTTGTACAAAAGTTCATCTCAGCGAACTGCAGTTCACAAACCTCATTTCTCTTGAGCATGGCATATTTGGGTGTGACTCCCCAGTACTCCTCATATGGCAGCAGGGCATTTCCTTCAAGCCTGTAAACCATATTGGAGCGAGTGATCGAGCTCTCATACAACTCATCTTCGTTATCAGGACCCGCAGCTACACATACAGACAGAACAGATCAACACAATAGTTAATGTAGCATTAATATGATCAAAAAAGTCCAAAAGCCCTAAATTGTATTTCGTATTTTAGTTATGATTACAGAGATGTAAATTTTAAGGGTAATTGCTTGATATACTGGTCAATTCTCCTAAATCTCTCTATAAAATAGTATGCTGCTACAGGTAGTGTGAAAAATCTGTTGATATTCAGTTACCACCACCTTACAGGCAATTTACAAATTAAAACAGGATACAAATATGAAATATCAGAACTTTCCTTTATCTGCAAAACAATATTCTACCTGGTTGAAACAATCTTTTGAGCAAAAGAAATGAAATTTTTCTTTGTAGGTGCAAACAGTTAGGAAATAAATCTTTTCACATCAGACTATTTATTCCTATGAACACAGGCTTGCTCAGCTTAACAATCCCTGACAATGTCTCCTTTTTAGTTCTGAAGATTTTTTTTCAGTCAACCCAAATATGCCTGACACTGCAAAACAAGGCTGCTCTTCTTATCTTTTTTTGAAATACAATTTGCCCCATATTGTCAAACTTAAATAAACAGATACAAAATTGTATTTTTTGTTTTCAAGGTTTGTATGTGATCGAACTAAAATCAGTGCATATTGTAAACCAATGAAAATCAATAAAAAGAATGAATGTTCACCTTGACACTGTTTGTCACCCTCCAGAGCTGCCCAGAATGCCTTGCCTGCACCCAGGTGGTCCCTGTTCTGTGTCACTGTCTGGACCTCGTTACATTTCTTACAGCCAAGGTCTTTCTTCTGCTGGATGTAGCCAGCTATCTCACTTGCCTGATAATGTGAGAAAACATAATGATGTGCTAAAAATTAATGAATGACAAGGTAGGCATTTTATTTTAAATGAACAAAAAATAGTCTCAATTTCAATTTATGAGTGAAGGGAAAAGGAAGGGTTAAAAAAAAAAAAAAAAAAATATATATATATATATATATATATATATTAAGAAGAAACCATATAAGAAAAGAAAGGAATAGAAGAAAGAAGACTGATATAATACATGCAAAATGAATAAATCTAAGTGATTTTTTTTAAATCAATTTTGTCAAAATTGTTTATTTAATTTCTCTTAAAGCTTCACATTTGATGAGCACATTGAAAATAATTTCTTTTTTGAAAACAGGTATCACTTGGTTTTTACATTTACAGGGACTAAAACTATTTTGGCACAACAAAATTACCTTTTCAAGCACAAAGGTTTCAGGGGGCGAAAAAGAGAGATAACTCTGCAATCTCATAGCTTTACTGACGCTTCTTATGATAATGACCAAAAAAAAAACAAGGCATGAATTTTCACCTTAGCCTTCTCTATAACATTGGCAAACTGTCCCTCCCATTGGATGATTTTGTCTGGGGTGACCAGAATGTAGCAGTCGCCAGAGTTGACAGAACGACCATGAGGTTCAACCAGTCGGGTTTGAACTGTTCGCCGACCTAGAACAAGTACAGAAGTCTTTCAAAATTTGTCTTTACAAAGTGTAAAACATGTATCAAGTTTCTGAAAATGTTTTCAGCAACTATTGCCTGACATTTCCTCCATTCTTACACCTGCTTTGTACATATGTAGATTAAGTTAAAGAACTTGTTATTAAATGAAATGTAATCCTTTCTCATTGGGCTATTTCAAGACTGATTAAACGTTTTGCCTAAATCTCAATTTAGCTTTTTCATTAAAAAAAAAAAAAAACATTAAGGGCTTCATAACTCCATACACACAGATCTTGCCAACAGTAAAAGCTTCAGAGGTAAAGGAAAAAAAAAATTATCATTCCTTAATACCCAAGCATCTGATAATGTAAAATGTTCCACAGCTTTAAGAAATGAAAACACACAAGGATAATTTTAACTCCTCTAAGATTTCTGTTCTTCTTCATCATCCTTGAAAAAGAAAAATATAATTAAAATTGAGGAGGCTGACTATTTCTCAAATCTCAAGATGATAGAAAATGCTCTTTACTGACATTATGGACAGCTTAGCAAAGGAACTAATGATTTAAGTAAGCATACAGCTTTCATAGTTACAGAAATGCAAAAAGACAATCTAAATGAAAGCAGTCATATAGAGTGCACCTTTGACATGGAGCAGCATCAGTTCACTGAAAGGGTCAAGTCTCTGACCGTGAGCAGAGGAAGCTGAGTCTGACCTGCGAAGCTCGACCTTTTTGAAGTTCTCTTTACTGGCCAGTCCTGCTAGAGCAGCCTGAGCAAAGCCTGCATCTCTGGCCACTGTTGATGGGATGTAAGGAATGGTAAACACAGATGACTAAAACATCACTCAAAACATAAAGTCAAAATATTCATGTAACATACATAGTTGATTTTTGCTCCCTAAAAAGCCCTGGTAAAGGTAACATTAGGTATGGTGTCACATAATATCTTAATTTCAGACAATGTACACTATAAATGCAAAGTAAAAGGTAAGTGAAGATGAAAAGAAAGATTTCATTTTCCATGAAAATGTCTTCAAATGCCATATCTTAAAAGTTGAACATACTTTAATACATTCCCTTGATATTTTCGAGAGCAGTGCAGATATAAAAACAAGACGCTGTTTTCAAGACTGATAAAGGAATATAAATCTCATTCTTTGAAGGATTTCAATATCAAAATCTGCACACTTTAAAAAATTAAAGTTTACTTGAAGCATATTCGTTGTCGAATTTTCTTTATTTAATTACTGTTTCCATCAAATTCCTAATAGACTCAGCAATTTGGAGTTTGATATAGTCTTTCTCTACTCACAGTTTTCCTTCTTCATCCTTTTGAACTCTTTCTTGGCAGTGCCAAGTTGAACCTGTGTGTACTCCTGCTTTATGTCAACTCTCTGAGCCATCGTCTTCAGAGGGTTAAGGCTCTTGGCCTTAGTCTTACGTGTGGGCCTTAGTTTCCTCACAGTTGGCAAACTGTGGAGAAGAGGATAAAAAGTTGAAGCAAAGAGAAAAAATGTGTGTGTGTTTGTATATAAATATATATAAAGAGATAGACAGATAGACAGTTACATGTATGATGACTTTATTAGCGATTTATCTTTCTTTTGTCAAGAGCTGAGAATGGTATAACCTGGGGGTCCCTGTTCTTTCTCTGTGATCTTGAAGAGGAATGCTAAAGCTCTTATAATGCTTAGTATATTGCTTTCGTCTTTTTTTTTTCAACTTCTTGAAACTGATGCTGAAAATAGCCAACCAGGTATGATAGGGGCTGAAAATAACAGCTCTCAAACAGTCTACTATCCCCAACTTGATCATCTCAGTGCATGTTCCAAGCGTATCTCAGCAATCTTAGCTTACAGAAAAATATGGACCACAACAGTGTTAAAATCGAAATGAAATTTAGACAAAAACCATTCAGTTTTTAAAGAAGAACTAAGAGAAAAATGTACATGTCATTAGCCTCGATGAAGATGTTATCGAAATCGTCCACATTCATTTCAACTGTGTCCTGGATGTCATCTATAGACTTGACAGCAAAGAACATGTCCATCTCCTCCCCTATACTGGGCACCTCCACTTGCACTGGCGGCTGATGCTCCTCCTCATCCTCTACTTGGGTGCGGTTTGGTTTAGGTGCCTCCACTGGTGCTGTCGGGTCTGAAATCAATTTGGTCAGCAAAATGTAGAAATATATATAGTTCTATCTTATTATGGTATTCTTGGAATAATTGTGTTCTTAAATAACCATTTTGTATTCACTCAGATTAATTAAAAGGCTTACATATACTTGACTGCACAAGGATTTCTAAATTATCAACAAAAAAATTGGTTGAGAGATTTTTTAAAGCAGCATGTATGCATCAAAATCTTTCTCATAGCACTGCACGGTGGTGAGTGTAGAGCATGACTTTTTAGACATCCCTTCTGTTTCTGCAAGAATCATCAATCATGCTCAAGGAACATCCGATGTCATGGGAAATAAAAACTAGGGTAAAATCCATTTATGTGTGTGCAGATGGTACGCATTATATAAAAGAAAATGTATCTCCTTATCAAAACATATATGAAGCATAAAGAAAAATCAAGGAAAATCATCTTGAGAGGAACCAAAAGATATGAATAAGTGTTGAAACTTCACAATAGATAGGGTTAGTTTTAGGCATTTATCGGCAGTCTAGAGAGGAAGGCAGTGAAATTTTTTATGTTGATTATGTTTGGACAAAAATTGAAAATTGAAAGGAAAGAAAAAAACACTGGCAATCACTTACCATGAATAATCTCTGTCGGGATGGGGATTTTGGCTATTGCCTCTTTAGTCGGGGCAACAGGGGAGGCGAGGGGAGAGCTGCCTTTAGAGTTGGGCTCTGTTGTCGAATGATGTGGGATAACATGTGAGGGTAGGGGGGGACGAAACAATACAAATCATGCAATATGAGAAGGGCTTGGAATGACAAACCTATTCTTTTCAGGGCAAGTTAAGTATGCTTTGGAGCGAAGAGAATCATCTTTGTTCTCCATGACTTATTTCAAAACAGTTGTAACTTTAGAACTACCAAATTTTTTATCAAGAAAAAGAGAAAATTCACAGAGTTGCAAATCAGCCACAAACATTAAAAGAATGCATGCCACATATATGACATCCATTATTGAATCAATTCATTGGTTATGTCAAAGTCACAGGTAGTCTGTATTATCTTTTAAACTACACATCACTGATATTAATTCTTCAGCTTTTTGTGACTATCCGACACAAGCACATTCATGAATGTTTAATCAAATTTCTTTTCTACCAAAAAAAAAAACATACACTCTTACAATTTTCAGGAGAATAATTTACAATAGCACTTTCCACAATAATATGTTCTACGGAGTATGGTAAAGAATCGGATGCTTTTGGCTTCATGCATATAAGAAAACAAAAATTAACATAAACTAAAATGTTAGCCATTACTACTTTACCTTCATTTTTTGGTAGGTTTTTCAGCTTCTGAACTAATGGGCTGTCCACCGCAGTATCTGAAAATAAACATGATGTAATGAATGTATAGTTCATTGGATGTGCATTTTTTTTATTTAACTTTATGACTGTGATAAGACAGCAATAATACAGTCAAGTACATTAATCAAAAAATCTGGGAGAAGGTAAATGTTTACAAGTTCATAAAAACTTATTAAAAATCATTTCCACACAATAAAGTTGACAAATTTTTAAAGATATATTTTTCCAAATAGCTTAAAGGCCACAACTGGTGGCAACTCATCTACACATTACATCAAGCAGCACTTACATTCTCTGAAGCTCAACTTAAAAAAATCAATATTACAGCTACCTCCAAGATGATTTTAGTTGGGAAATCATTTGCAATTAATCATTAAGTTACAAATCTTAGATACAGGACAAAAAAAAAAAAGATAAATCTCAAACTCATCCTTACTGGCCAACTTTCCAGCAACGGTAAAACGTTTGACATCTGACTCCTCTACACGACCACGCCATGTGGATTTGGCAGTCTCTATCTGGTTGAGCCGGTCAGCAATGCTGGTTGGTCTAACAATTGAGTCTCCAGACTTTTCCCGTAATTTGACCACAACATCTGGCGAACAGATCAGGTCATCTTTTTTGCCTACACGCCTCTTCCATTCTTCCTCACCGCTTGTCTTAAGCTGATTTAACCTGAGTTGCAGGGAGAGAAAAGAATAAAAATTTTATTTCCCACATAGCTCCATCAGCATTTACATGATACACAGCAGTCTGCAAAGAACAATCCCAAGAAAGATATTCTTAAAGAAAAACATCTGAGCTGCCAAATCAAAAGGAGCAACTAACTTACACAAACAATACAGAAATTTCAATTTTTGATCAATAGATTGGCAACATAATCAAAGTAGTGATGCTTTCAATTTATCCTACACAGATCTTCCTTTAAGTCCTAAATTTGTTTACAGATGAATTGAAATGAAGAAAATTTGATTTGATGAATAATTATCGGTAAAAATTTAAGATCTCTAAAGTTCTTTGATGTATTAAAATCTGCTAAGTTTCCTGAGGAGTGTTAAATTGAGATGACACCTCTCCATCAAACTAGGGCTATTAAGTTGGGACCTGATCCTAACATAAGACTATCCAGCCATAGATTTAATTGTCAGGCTAGTACACTGCCCACTGATGCATCTAGTAATCACTGATCTCTATCGATAACATGTTACGAAAAGTCTAATTATGCTTTGAGCCATAGGTACATGATAATATAGATTAAAACCAGCTTATAACTCACTTACTTTGGTAGCAAACAGTCTACGGGAAAATATGAAAATTTTGGCTTTGTTTGTTAAATTCAGTCTTCTGAAGCACATACTTTATTACTTGGCTGCAAAATAAAGAGGTTTATGGTTTTGAAAAACAATCTTTTTTTTTATATTTTTAGCTTCAAGAGATAACTGTAAAATATAAAGTCCAAGTATTATCCAAATCGAGTAAATGGCACAGCAACATAAAATATATTCATCTGTGCTTTCAGTTTTTTACTTGTCAATCGACTTGTCTGAAGTTTTTATGCAGACCATCTAATATTTTTCGCATTTTATCTCGAAAACCCAAAATATGCAGATACGTCGGTTTGCCTTTGGAAGGCAGTGCTGCTGGTACAAAAATTTCAAAGTGACCAAATTCTTTCCTAAACATAGCTGAATGCATGCATTATTTTTTAAACATCACAATGCGTCAGATGCACCACACCTGTCAGCAATGGATCCTCCTGGTGTCCTGGTAAGATTGGACGCGGGAGTTGTGGCCTCTGCCTCTCGCATCTCGTCTGGTGTAATGGGTTGTGTCATGTGCCGCCCCTCATACTTAAATTTCCTGCGTGGTGCCTGTTCCGCATCCTGAAAAGGGTCTGCCTTTTCTTCTGCAGTCAATTCCGGTGGTTGTGTCTTGTACCTAGTCGAAAAACAAGACAAAACAAATGTCTTTAAGTTCAGATTGCTTCTGGCTAATACGTGAACTAATGTGGTGAACATTACCATCCTTTCAACCATCTAGATAGGATAAAACTTAAAATGTATTTCTTTTGTTTCACTCGAAAACTATTGTTTGAGTCAGCAAGCGTCTGAAAATTCGTAAAATTAATCTTAAGTAGTGAAAAATGGGAATATCTAAAGGGTAGACTATTTTTAACCTTGAACTTGGTTTGAATTGGAACCAAACTATTTGGAATCAGCCTATTGACCACTAGACTTTTTTCTTTAAATTTAACTGGATCCTTTATATTATATTTGATGCAATCAGAATTTTGTGAATTTTTTTGCATCAAAGATTAACTGAACCATCCATGTTATTCTCTTGGTTTGGTCAGGATTATCTTTTTTTTCCTACTTAGTAGAGCCGCTAACAGCAGCTCTAAGGCAAGAGTCACAGTACATAGAGCTGCTGTGAGCAGCTGAATGGACGCTTTCAGTTAATAAGATTTCTAGATCTAACTTACGTTGCTATATTGGCTAGCAATAGATGTGTGTGATGTTAAAAAATTATAAATACCTTAGTGTTGTTCTAAATTAGTAAATATATCAATGAATTCGCCGTTCTTTGATATACGCTAAATTTGTATTGCTATTCAGAGTAAACAGACTATACATATATATATATATATTTCAAAGGGAAAAAGACACTAAAACCAAATGAAAAAAAAAATTTAATGGTTTGAGAACTAATATATATTGCTAGGCACTTTTTAGGACTGGGTGTACACCTAGATCTAATCATGTGTTCTTAAGCATTTTCTGTTATTTTCTACAGCTTTGAACAACTTAAAGATTAAGGATACTTTAATAGTTTAAAAAAATTGAGATGAATCTGTTGAAACTATATGGATCTGTCATGCCTCTAATCCTAATAGGAGTCATAAGTAGCGGGTTGAAGAAAATACCTTGAAAAAAGATTAGGCCTATTTTCTTTGAGACCGTACAGAAAAGTTCAGAATTATTTTTATGTCCTAATTCTAACAATAATGAATGTATTTTTGGCGAAATAAGATTCGTGCAGCCTAAAGTGGGTTGGGCCGATATCTGCAAATTTACCTAGATCTAGATTTCTAGGCTAAACGATAATCAAATGGAGGTCTTAATAAATACGAGTTTTTAGTTTAAAATCCTATCATGATCAATATCACCCTAGCAGTTTTTCTAATCGATGCTTTTTATTAGTAGTAATTTTCTTTAAAATCTAGATCTAGATGGATCTAGAAATATGGGTAAATTTGCAGATATCGGCCTAATCACTTTAGGCTTCATAATCGAACGTTTCTCGTCGAATTCTAAACGTAGTTTAATACGATTTTAGAGCAACACAAAAATGTTTACACCCTGAAAAGAATTTATTTGCGACGAATAAAACGTTCATATTCGTGTTCATCATATCAAACTCATAAAGAAAAGTAAAATTTTTTAGCTTAAAGTGAGTTGGGCCGATAACTGCAAAATGGTAATCTAGCATTCAGCCACTGTGGAATCACCATCATGTTCTGAATTAATCCAGATCTAGAAAATCTAGAATCCAAATCTAGATCAAATCGATACCACCAATTCCATCATTAATCTGATCAAGAAGTTATTTATTATTAGTGTTTAAACTACAAGGAAATAGACCTATAATTATACTATAGTAAACACCATGGTTTTACGGCGCGGTAACAGTCGTAAAATTCGAAGACCGGCCTGATAAATCACGCTGACAGTGACAGGACTACTGTAAACAAAAGGGAGAACACTCTCCTCTGCTAGATCGGATGTATGGCAAATCACAGCTGAGCCAGAGGCCGAGGATACCTTGGTGTATTTTTATTTTTATTTTTATTTATTATTTTTTTTTTTTTTTTTTTTTTGGGGGGGGGGGGGTTGTTTGGTGGGGGTTAATATTTTTCATCGATTCGATTATTTTGAATCCGAGCTAAGCGCAGTTGGTTGTAAATGCATTCAGCCCATTTACATAGATCTATACTGCCTATGCAGAAACTAAAATTAAGAATTCTATAGAATTTTTAAAAGATGCCGGAACGGCTGGAGATAATAATACGTTTGCTAATTACTTTTTTTTCTTGCGCTTTAATGAACTGAATGGGATATCTTGCGATCTTATTTAGGCTATGTTGTAGTAGGGCTCTACAAACTTTTTTTTTTCGTTGGTTTATTTCTCATGCTTTATTTTTTCCTCTATAAGATGGTTGTCGAAACGCTTCCTGAAAACAGAGAGAAAAGCGGAAAAACGTGGAAGGAGGAGGGAGAAATAAAGAGATAGCAAAATAACTGGAGAGAGATAGGAAGAAGTAGAAAAACAGAGAGAAGGGGAACCGAGTGATACGAAGAAAGACAGTAAGAGAAAAATAGGCTTATAGGTCAAAAGAAAGGGGGATGGAAAAACAAGCAGGAAGAGAATAATTCAAGAATAAAAAGATAAGCTCGTTTGAGAAAGAAAGAAGGGCTGAAAGAGAAAATGAACTCAACCGCATATCAGGCCTACCATTATCGTAGCACCCTCAAGGAATTTTTTTTTTCCGCAGGCCAGATTGACAGAAAGGTGTTCTGAGATGAAATAGCAGTTATAACGTTACGAGCGAGTTCAAACTTCTTCAAAATGATTTAGCAGCAATGAAGCTACGCCCAACAGGCATTTATTTATTATGAAGCAGATTTATCAACATTTAGGAACAGGGAAATAGCAGGAAAATAGCAGCGTGAAGGTCTACAATCTGTGAACGCCCTTTGCATCCCCTCGCACTGAGCTGCTCTTGTGTATGTTTTAAAGGTCAGCAGCAAGTGATTAACTTATGACAAAGTGAGCATGATTGCACTACCTGGTTTGTGTATACATTACAGCACATCAAATTGTAACCTAACCAGTAAAAATTTGCTCTTTGGCGCTCTGAAGCACAGATAGATCTAGATCTAGCTATCACTTTGGTGGCCACGACAGTGACTGTCTCGAATTTCGAATATTTTGAAGAGCAAAAAGGTTGCAACACACAGTTGTCTCCAAATGCTAATTGAGAGATATAAACATGATGACATCACTTATCAAGGAAGCAACAGCCGGGCAGTTACCGTACTATGAAGTCAGTTTGACACCATTTCTGATGGTTGACAGAAGCGAAGGAGACATCCATCTCACACTGTAACCTTGTTTTGAAGTACGGCAATGACAAATGCCGGGGACACTGGATCTCCGCTTTTATATGGCGATTCGAGCGAGAGATATAACATCCAACAGTTACTGCAGCACAATTTCGCATGGTTTTTTTTTTTTTTTGTTTTTTTATCACTCGTTTTAATCATTCACCCTTTCATTTGCAATTAGTGCTTTCAAAACATGTAAGCTTTCAAACTTTCACCTACAATTGAATCCACAAACAAATTATAAGACCTTCTGAATGAGGAAATGATTGGAAGATAAAATAATGATCTTTTTGTAAAGACTATCTCTTTCTAGGCCATGAAAAATCACCACGGACCAGAATCATGTCAGCTGCTTTATGTTAAGAAAACCTTACCGTCGTAGAGGGGCTCCAAAACAGGAAAAAAAATGATCGCAGGTGTAAATAATAATCTAGTTATTCCATTAATTTAATGAGACAAAAAATTGTTCCCTACAACAGAATCAACAACTTTTGATTTCACCTTTCTGTCTCTTGAGGGCTACCGTAATCGAAGTATTTAGAAACGGACATGGCTTGACATTCTTGTAATACATCAACTCTCTCTGCTTTGTCAGTTTCTCGATTTTTCTATCTTGTTCAGCGAGAATCTGGTGTTAGTGTAGATTGTCTTTACCTATAACTTTCATTCATCCTTCCGAGAGGCAATGCCATGATTAACATTAATGATTTCCTGAGCGACAATTTGATATTGCCCTTCCAATACAATATAGAATCTAACATTCCTCAAAATAATGAGACAAAAAGATCCTCTATGACGGGGCACAATTTATAGTTGCAAATCTTTAGCAACCTGTTCAGCCTCAGAGGCTATAAATTATTAAGTTCCCGTCAGGGTCTCTGATAAGGCCTTTAATAAATGAGATCTGAGCCCACTATCACATGATACAAATCAAGATTCACAAGTGGACCTCCAAAACGTGTCAGTTCAATGCTCTACTGCGTACTGAGTTACATGCTATACGCCAACCACTTGCTCACAGCGGTTCTAATTGACAAGAGGCGCGGGCGGAGTTATTCCTATCACGTGACCGGCCCTGACCCACACCAGACCTAGGATCCACACCACATCTAGTACAGATCTCATAATCATAATTATAATACACGTACTTATCAAACACGCACTTCAAATTCACAATGGGAATTTATACATTCTTCAACATACATTACCAGAGCACTATTTAGTTCAGAATCCATTGTCATAACGATAGGACAGATTTAGAGGAATGTATCTTCTAAGCCTCGGTAATTAGCGATATGAAGCGGGCGAAGAGAAGGGGAAATTGGGGTAGATAACCAAACAATGTACCTATGTGGGGGGAGGGGATCAATAGGAATGATGGAGAGAGAGAGAGAGAGAGAGAGAGAGAGAGAGAGAGAGAGAGAGAGAGAGAGAGAGAGAGAGAGAGAGAGAGAGAGAGAGAGAGAGAGAGAGAGAGAGAGAGAGAGAGAGAGAGAGAGAGAGAGAGAGAGAGAGAGAGAGAGAGAGAGAGAGTATATCAAAGAGGAAGTCGATATGAGAGCCTCCAGTTCGTAGAAAAGTTACAAACTACAGAACACACTGGGGTGAATCTAAGCATTGTTATTTTGATGCAGCTTTTGAAATGTTTACAACGTACAACGCCTTTGATACCATAACAGCCGTGCGTCAATGTTGGCCCAGATACTGTAAGCATGTTAATATTTTAACAAAACGTAATATGATCATTGAGCAGCGCAGAACACGTCAAGAGCGTCCTCACTCCCCACAATGATGGCCTCTTTGGACTAGCTTCCCCTATTATGTATTAATCATAATCATAACAGGTTATTGTTGGTCCAGCACTCTCGGATTAAGACCCTGAAGTGTACTTGTCAGCACAGTACTAGATACAGTAACCAACATCTGTTTGGGATTTGTTCGACAACACTGAGTCATGCTTGCCAGGAGAGCTCCGTGAGTGACGACCAGCCACAAGAAGTGTGGTTTGACAGGCCCGCCACCAATAAAACTGACTGTTACTGTGACAGTTGTGGCAACTCTATAATAGACTTTACAGTTTAAGAAAACAAGGGCAACTTTGTCTGTCGAGTGCGAACGATGTGACCTTGATATGTGACGACAAATGGTGGCCCGGCAGCACAGAGAAGTCGCTGGTGTAAATCTGCTCTTAGTAACTGTGAACACAGAGCAATGAACTGAGCGCAAGTTTGTGGGACCGGGTTAACATACCAGGAAGTGTTTGCATGAACTATCCAGAGCTGGACCATTGGTTCTGCCAAACGAGGAGCGCTCGCCATTTACACTGATCTGGTAAAAAAAAGGTGCTTCACACTTTACTCTGCCGCGCCAAAACACGACAAAGATACTTTGTGCTATGCTCCACAATTATAATATTGAAAGCTTTTTTTATAAAGAGGCGGAAAAGAAGATCCTCATTTGGGAATTTTGGAGAACCAAGGCACTCTAATTGATTGGTAATAGGGAAGAAATAAAAACATAAGTGGGGGGGGAAAAAAACGAAAACCGCTTATTTCAACGTGGCGGCTATGGTCAAGATAAAAAAATACAATTTTCTTCGCTCTCATTATGCTTATAATAGAGTGATATTGGACAGATTTAGACATTGGGAAAAAAAGAGAGAACACTTAAGCCAAAAAGGAAAGAGAAGAATACAAAAAAAAAAAAAAAAAAAAGAAAAGAAAAAAGAAAAAAAGAAAAAAACATAAAAAAAAGTTCCTTTGGATTTGTATATTTCGAGCATCACAAAGGAAGATGGCCGAGCTATCTCAACGGTTCTGATGGTTTTACAGGATTGCTCGTTCATTTGAAGGTTCTTAACTGACTGAAACTAAATCTGATCTCGGGATAACGAGAGGGAAAAAAAACCAGATAGGCTAATAGACAGACAGACAAGCAGATAGACAGACAGACAGTTAGAAAGGCGGATACAGAGATAGAGGGGAGAATGCGACACGGATTAACAAGGACTATTAAACTTAAGACGATGACATAATATAAAATTATTTGACGGGTTTCCGGAACAATATTGTAACGAAGTGGTATGGTAGTATGGAAAGATGTAACGCTCACATGGTACAATAAAATAATTATGACGGAGCTGGCAATGCTCACGCGGATTCGAGTCTCGTTCGGACAATTGTAAAACAATCCGATTGAACGATTTTTCGTGAAGGAAAAAAGAACAATTTTCGCAATAGACCAAAAAGATTCAATTATTTTCTGTACCGAGCGGATCAAAATCAAGGCCGCCATTAATACATAAGACAAAAAAAGCCGTAGGGTTCGCAGTCTGCAAAAAAAGCGCTCAAAATCAGTGAACTGAAATGTAACATTCATTAACCTATTCAGACTGGTATTAATAAACGAGTGAGGATTTTCAGACATAACCCCCATCAAAATTATTAACTTAAGACCGTTGTAATTATCACTGACCAACATTTACATTAAAGCAAAAATCACTCCTATAAAAAAACATACAACATAGTTCAAATAAGTGTTTATTTTCAAGGCCTTCAATTTAAACCCTTGCGTTCTAAGAAAGCAAAGCTTTATCATATTAAAAATTAATACAGTCTCTTGGTCTGAAACTATTAAAATATATTCAAACTGCTGTTTGTTTACAAAGTGGTGTACTATGGTCTTTCGGGTAATATGACTAGTGAATGTCAAAATAGGTTAAATAAAACACGATCATGGACAAGCTGACAACACTGTGTGACCTTAACACCGGAACTGACAGCGCGCGATCAACGGTCGTACAAATCGTGGTTGGTGAATATCGCTAGCTTCACCTGTCGGCGTTTTTATTCGATATCACAATAGGCATCGCGAGGATGGTCAGCATTCGCTAATACAGCAACAACAACAACAACAACAACAACAACAACAACAACAACAACAACAACAACAATAATAATAATAATAATAATAATAATAATAATAATAATAATAATAATAAGAAGAAGAAGAAGAAGAAGAAGAAGAAGAAGAAGAAGAAGAAGAAGAAGAAGAAGAAGAAGAAGACGACGACGACGACGACGACGACGACGACGACGACGACGACGACTACTACTACTACTACTACTACTACTACTACTACTACTACTACTACTACTACTACTACTAGCAACAACAACAACAACAACAACAACAACAACAACAACAATAAGAAGAAAGAAGAAGAACAATAATAATAATAATAATACTACTAATAATAATAATAACAATAACAATTATAATTTTACTAGTTATGCATTTATTTGTCTATGCCTCCTGTTAATTTATGATTAAAACAGAGCCATGGTGCCCGCAGATCCAGCTATTATAATTAATACTGATTAACACTAAGTCTAGCCCGATCCGATTTCTCCCTGTCGGTCACTCCGGTCACACGGGCAGATTACCCTGCCTGGTTCAATCACTTCAAGTTACCGCCCTTTACTCAAGGTCACCAAGAAGGTCCACCCAAACGGTTGAACGTTGCGTTATAGCTTGCTGGGAATAGATCGGTGACCTGGGAACAGTTGCCAAAAAGCCCTACATACACTGCGTATTTTATCCCGTGCAGTTCCCTGGTCCTTAATCAGTAAGGGGGGCCCTCGGGCAAATACAACAGTATTTTTGGAAATGTCTTGTCAAGGAAGTTGTTCTGTAATCAGGTGGCAAAAGCCTTGCTCGTGCAGAAGGCTGTAACTCAAAGCTGTGGTTACGTGTAGCTGGCAGATCTAGATAAAATTAGATAAAATTGCAGTTTCCCATGATCACACTGTGAGAGCAGTGCAGACACAGAGAGATGTGTCATTCACACAACCTGGATTCTGCCCTAACCTACCCTCCGGACAGCTTGCAAAACATGGCACCACAGGGAAACGCCCACAGAGATAAAAATCGATTCATTTTTTTTTTTTGGTGGGTGGGAGGTCAATGTTGTTATGAATCTAACTATTACTTTAAAAAATTCCTTGTGCTTTGCTACGGACTTAAGCGACAGAGAATTAAAAAAAAAGAAACAGCTAAAACCTTAAAGCTGTTCTTGTTTGGCTGGTGTTTCGTAGTTTTGACTCAATGAGTTTAAGATCAATGAAAATAAAATAACTGGGCTGAGATCTCTGATTTTATCATTTGTCAGATTTTTCTCTGAACCAAAGCAGAAACAAAACTGCACTACCGTGTGTGATTTTCTTGGAAGTAAAGCTAACATTTCACTTACTTTAAAATGTTTCCCTCTTTTTATTTTTTGCACAAAGAAAGTCAAAACCGCAATTTAAACGAAAAAATAGAAACTATTTTCACGTTAAGGTCCAGTTAACGATTGAATAGGCATTCGTTTGAAATTTCTTTAAAAAATTGGCTTTTATTTTACGCTCTTGTTTACAAGATGAAGGGACAAAAATTTTTGAAACATAGATTGTTAGGTCGTAGCTCCAGGTCGAGCACTGAAGATGTTTAATACGAATTGGGTAAAAGGAGGGCGCGCTGACAAAGTTCATGCATCTTTGCATCGGTAAGCCAGACTTGTTTGCGGCGTGTAGCTTTAATAGAACATAACCTCATGCTGGCCATTTTTTGCAAATTTGACTGTGCCTGCAATTCTTAAGTTTCTTATGTCGGTAATGAATATGGAAATAAAGAAAGCAGTCAAACAACGTTAGAGGCTGAGACAGACGAAGCTAGATCTATGGATTTAAAGATGCAAGTGACTGAAAATAATGAAATAAGTAGTATGGAAAAATCAACTAAAAACCTAGATCTAGCTCGAGACCGACAGGTTTGACCCCTGTTCATTTCCATCTGTTCTAATGTTTTCACGATTTCGTCTTATTTGTCCGTCTCGAGCTGGATCTAAGTTTGTGGTTGATTTTTCTATACAACTTATGTCGGTAAATCACTGTAGTATAACTGCATCAGCTAGCATCAATTTTCCTCGGTCTACTTTCAATAAGATATGTTTTGTAGCAAACAACACAGCCATGTACATTATACGCTTTAAATTTCTAGATTGACATTGGGTTGAATGGTTTCGCTCCGCTGCATTGTTTCATGCCAACTCCTTGACGTAGTTTCAGATTATTAGGATGCAATAGATTTACATCAAAATATCGGGGAGGTGTGTGTGTGTGTGTGGGAAAGGCGAGAGGAGGGGGGGGGGGAGGGGGGGGGGTGACGTTCCAGATCCGTGAACTTCACAGTTAAGACGTTCTTAAGTTCATCACTCGGGCGTGTGTTCAACACAGTGCGTCGTTCCGCTCTGCAGTCTTTAAAAAACATGTACGGGTATCAAAAATTCAAATGATAAACATCTACATTCTATAGAGGGGCAATAGAGCGAAACGCTTTGTAAATATTTTTTTCCTTGTCTGAAAGCTTTGAAGTTGTACTGTGACTACTTCAGGATTTTATTACTTACAATAATTGAAGGTTCAATTATAAGCTTATAATTATAATCTTAATTACTGGAATGAGTATTTATCTAAAAAAACATCAGTGGTCCTTATTTTGAGTCACTAATACCACAATGATTGACGGTAGAATAAAACTGTCGTCTCCATCATTATTCAGATGTCATGATCTAATAATTAATGCTCATTTGACAGGTTAAATCATTTAGTAGAATTGACTTCCAACATTCACTGGAGGAGCGGACCTCTAACAAGATCGCTTCTTAAATCTCCTACTGCCATACTACAAAGAATACGGTAAAGCTGCTCTTATGGTAGCAGGTAACATGAATGCGCCAAGTTCCGCGAGGATTCGCTAACAAGTGTTTGGTGTGTATGGCAGAACCTAACGGTGAAATTTGGGGTTTGGCCTACGTTACTCTCACTCGGGGTGCTCGACGGAGGCTGTATGGGACTTATTATGAGCTGCTTGTAGTTGACCTACGTCTTAACAATATTAATCAATGATTGCCTTGCTACTTAAACATCGCGTTTTTATGCCGTTCTTAACAAGTTACTGGGAAAGGAATAACGAAAAAAAATTTAGATATATCCTGTGTATCCTCGATTGCCCTGCTTCTAATTCTAAAGCTCAAATAACTCTCTGTGTGTGATCGTCTACGATGTTTTCTTTATTGTTCTCATGTTTAAGCTTGGTATGTGACTGCCTAGTGAAAACAATATTGATTTTACAGGATGAAGAATAAGTAAATCTGATCGGTGGTTCTGATTAAGAGTTTTCATGTCGCAGTAAATCCGAGCCGTGCCAAAACTGTCTACGACATCAATGCCCGCCTGATATTGTTTAGCTGGTCAGAGGTTATAGCTAAGACTGGACCAGGACTTTTGGTGAGGTGAAAATGCCCGCCATAATAATGCTTTATATAATCACTTCTTCACGCCCCTTTCTGTTGTCTATCTGTATGTGCTTCTCGTTTGCCTGTCTGTCTGTCTGCCTGTCTGTCTGTCTGTCTGTCTGTCTGTCTGTGTCTCTCTCTCTCTTTCTTTCTTTCTCTCTGGCTCTTATTCACTCTCTCTCAATCAGTCTCTCTCTCCCTCTCTCTCTCCCTCCCTCTCTCTCTCTCTCTCTCTCTCTCTCTCTCTCTCTCTCTCTCTCTCTCTCTCTCTCTCTCTCTCTCTCTCTCTCTCACTCGTTCATTGCTGTATAGATCTATGTTCAGTTTTTCACCACCACAGGGTGACATATTTCTGCGACCGATGCTAAATATATTTATTTACATATTGGTGTGAAAGACCATCACTCATAAACCCATATAAATTATGACATTATGTCATCACCAGCCACGGAATGATCAAACACAATACAAAAGAGAGAGAGAGAGAGAGAGAGAGAGAGAGAGAGAGAGAGAGAGAGAGAGAGAGAGAGAGAGAGAGAGAGAGAGAGAGAGTGAAAAAAGACACAAATTGCTACGAGAGAACCGTAGATAAATTAACGCCGATAAAAAGTATCATAGTACCCAAATATTCAGGGGTGAAACATGCTTTTTAGCAGTAGTAATAACAGCTAATAGCATGAAATTTTGACGCAAAAAAGGAAAAGAAAAGCGAAACAAAGTGGTAAGCAAAATAGAAAACGAAAATGCAAAACAAGCAAAATAAGATGAAAAAAAAATCATGTCCTTGATAACCTGAACACAAGCAATCAAATTTACCGTAACAGCTGGCAAGATCAAGTTATCGTAATTATTTTGTGTTATAGTGGGATACCTTTATAGAGAAAACTTGAGTTGATATTTCTGTCACAATCCTTCCATCTTTCTCTAATGCGTGAAGGAATCAAGCAAAAACTTAATTAAACGGAGAAGATACTTCTGATAAGCTAAATACCAAAGAACGAGTCATCCGCTGGGAAGGTTGAGGTAGCTTGGATTACAACAATACTATCGTCAGCGGCTCTCATCTTCATACATCACATTACACTGATCAAGTACTATACCATATCGATTGAATACTTCATATCTCTTGAAGATATAAAACATCTAGATGAACTATCGGTTAGACAAACATCTGTACACGGTGGTAACTGGGTGTTTAAAACACACAGAGTGGTGTAGGACTGAGCTAGACCTGGGTCACTTATCGACCTTTAGCCCACAACAATGAACTGGTATGGTACAACGTTACTATCTTAAGGCTCAGTGTTAACGCGATCTTTGCCTACATAATTATAATGTGAGACAGAAAAACGTCAAGTCCTTACTGCTAACATGGCGGCCTAATCAAAAGTCCTTACAGGGGTAATACTAACGAAAAAGGTTACATGAATTCTACACGATTTTTCCCATAAATTTTAGATCTGAAGGTTATTAGCAGAAAATGCGGGACATACAAGATTATTCATGTCCCTGAGGTGCAAAGTGTTTGGAAAAAGCTTTTCAATACGACTTGTATTTTCAGTGTTGAACTGAAACTTAAATAATCTCCTACCGCGCATTAAAAAGTCGTGTAATCAGGATTTAGCTCGAAGTGCTCTTAAGCTCAGCATTAAAAGGAAACGAGCAACGGTCATGGCATTGTACACCGACAGCGGAATATGGTCCCGTTAGGGTTAGGTTTTGTTTACAATGGACTGCATGTACGAGTATTTAATCCAGCCTGGTATCATTTTGGATCAATGGGTTGGAGAATGTCTTCGAAACATCCCACCCTGTCGAGATTACCTTGATATGAAGAACGTTCAAGACCTTGTTAGAAGTGTATCACAATGACGCTAACTTCTAGGATGGTGGGCTGGGCTTGAAAATAATGTACACGTCCAATTTATCAACCCACCCAGGCTTACTCATTGCCGCGCTGTTGTGTATAATTAAGAAATATAAATAAAAAAGAACCGTTGGTCTGATTGTTTTAGTTTCTTTTACTGCTTCACTGCATCATATTCTTGAGAAACAAAACACGAATTAACGCTAGTTTTGTGCGGGTACGTTTTGGAAAAATAAGCAACAAATTAAAAAAAAAAAACCAACGGATCTGGTCCATATATTTCCTAAGCCATCATTATCATTATGTTACATAATAATTAACACTTTCTTAACGAGATATAAAAGAAGTCAGACTTTACAAGAGATATGTGGACCAAATCAAGTTCAGGTTTTTGAACAATTGACAAGCGAAATGAAACTTTCCGTGGAAGAAAACGAAATAGAATGTCAGGTCAAACGGTCAGCATACACAATTTGACAAACATACAAACGCAACCACGCACAAACACACATACACACAAACAAACCGAAAACTAACGTTGATATGCAGAGTAAATTGTTCTGCTCCTGTGAGAGTGCTGTTATTCTGATAACCTCTGTTCAACTTCAAGGATACATTAACGAAATTTAATTGGAATGTGTAGTGGATAGGTCATTGCTCTTTGTCTTGTCAATGTGAAAGAATAAGGGAGGGAGGGAGAGAGAGAGAGAGAGAGAGAGAGAGAGAGAGAGAGAGAGAGAGAGAGAGAGAGAGAGAGAGAGAGAGAGAGAGAGAGACAGACAGACAGACACACAGACAGACACAGAGAAACACAGGAAGACCGAGCAACAGAGATAGACAGAAAAAAAACAGACATACTGACAGACGTAGACAAAGGACAGGACAGAGACAGGAACAGACAGAAATTTTGATTAGACTATAAGTACAGTGAGAGAGCTTCTCTGTAAGCCTACGTGTCTTGTGCTAATAATTGCCACAGCTAATGAGAAGCGAGTATCAAAAGCTGAGGAAGAAAACCTACTGGACTCTAGATCTAGTACTACATTATACAGAGCACTGGATTCTCACCTCCAAAAAGATTTCACCGTGCCTAACTCCTCGCTGCGAATCCTCGGCCTCAAGTGGGCCGGAATAACACCCTTGCTGCAGCGCCTCGCCTCTTGTGCGCCAGCTCGAGCCTGACTGATGGAGCTGGTTGTAGCTCCGGTTGTTGATGTTGGTGCAGTGTCGGACCGATTCCCACCACCGTCACAGTGACGCTCCGCCGCCAACCAGCGCAGCCGATCTGCTACACTGACATTTGCCCAAACAGCACTAAGCTTGGGTCGGTCTGTGGCAGTCTGTGATCGACTGGTCCAGGTCGTCGGACCTGCCGTGTCACTGCTGCTGTTGCTGCTCGCGGCGTGACGGCCACTGGTGCTGGCTGCGACACTTGTGTCCGTGGTGGACCTGTCGCTCTGACCCACACTTTGACCAGACGGGTCACTTGCTGGTATAGCCTGACCGTCCACTGCTCTAGATCTAAATCTAGATCTAGAGGGCTCTCGGGGAGCTCCATATTCAGAAGCAGAGCTTAAAGACTTTTCTGGTCCTCCGGATGCTGGTATACTCGATCCACTGCAGGTTATTTCTTGTCCTGACAGCTCGTCTATACCAGACTGGCGTGGGTAGTCTCCAGCTAAAGGCTCTGATTGCCGGGAGGAGAGGGAGGGCGATGCGCCATTGTGACTGTCATGCCAAGCACTTGATAGCTGCCCACTCTGTTGACCTGTGTCCTCTCGACAAGTGCTAAGCCTGCCAGATCTGGTAAGTGCTGGGTCGAGCCTGTCTGTGGTGCCGGGACTTACACTGCGCGATGCGAGACCAGATTTCGATCTAGAGCTATACTCCTCCTCTACTTGATGCAGTGACGGCTTATCTCTGTCTGTTCGTCTTGATTTGTTCTTGTCCGAGCGTGCCTTACTGACCATTATCCAGCTGGACTGACGCTGATAGAGGGATTCCATTCTCCCCTTCCGTTCCTCCACTTCAGAAGATGACAAAGCCCGAGTGACGAGTTTCGGCGACGCCTTGGATTTCTTCAAAGCTGACAGCACACAAGGCAAGGACAGGCGTCGGATAACATGACAGCCTGGCGGACGCGACGGGTTCAAGTCCAAATCTTTGGGATCACGCTTTTCTAAAGATCGGGGCGCAACGAGGCTGTCATTTCCGTCTGTGGATGATCTATTCCTGGATGCGAGTCCATTACAGGCTGGAGCAGATCTAGCGGATATTTTTTGCTTGCCAGGAGAAGAACCGTAGGGATCATTGCCGACGATTGAGTCAATGATAGAGCGGACGCTAGAGCGACGGTATCTGGATCTGAGCCAGTAGTCAGGGGTCGGAGACACTCTCCTAGAGCCGGGTGTCTCACCTTTAACTGGTTGGTTGGCCATCCTTCAGGTCCTGGCTCACGCTGTCACTCGCCAGACAAGAGCCAGCCCAAACTCACAACTGTGAATCTGCTTTATTATATCACCAGCAGCTGAACAGAGTCGAAATCATTGGTCAACATTCCTAACGTACTTCTCGCGCAGTCTTAAGCAGCAACTTAATATGTCGAGAAGGCTATCAATCACAGCAACATAAACAAAACTCTGTGTCAATAGTATCGACTTATGTAATCTTCTACTCAATGCAAACGCAGTTGTAGACACAAAGATTTCATTGAACACAAGATTAATATTTTTCCAGTGCTGTTATAACTCGAACAAATCCGAGAGGCTGTCACAGGTCTATACACCGTGTCAATATAAAAAAAAAACACACTCACAAATAATTCTCAATTCACTGAAGCACACTCGGTAAAACTGCATTTATTTGATATGCGATAGACTGGCAGGGTTTTCGTAAGCTCTAGTGGATGATAGGCAGGTGCGTCCATAAATCTTGGATATTAACCATTTCATGTAATAGATATTCTCCAAGAAATAGCCAATGTAACAGGAAATCGGGTATAAAGAATCTATCATATGGAGATATACATAGATTGAGATTGGGTATAAAGAGTATATCACATGGTGATAAATACAGATGAAGATGAACAGAAGTGGAAATAACGTCACTAAGACTGAGTGAGGAAGATAGAGAAAGATATAAAGAGAGGTGAATGAGAGTGTGTGTGTGTGTGTGTGTGTGTGTGAGAAAGAGAAAGAGAAAATCAGAGAGGGAGAGAGAGAGAGAGAGAGAGAGAGAGAGAGAGAGGGGGGGGGAATGACAGAGTAAAAAAGACAAAGACAGAAAGACAAATTGTTAAAGGAATAAGATATCTAACCCATTTTAGAGATTTTAGTGGTTGCATGGTCCTATATTTTTTTTTTTATAGGTTTAAACGAGTTATATTCCCGAAGGCAATATGATTTGAATTGTAAACAAACGCCAACAGTTCTTAAATGTAAGTATTGCGCTGTACAAAAAATATGATCACACTCAAATCGGCGATTAGATGAATTTAAAAAGCTTCTTCCTGTCTGATCATGGCTTAATATACACAAGTTATAGCTTTACAAAGGTGCATACTTCAAATTACAAACAAAACGCAATTAAACCACTGATGCAACAGAACAGATCGCAAATATCAATCGCATTTAGTGAACTGATGATAATTAAAGAACGATGGTAAAACTCGACTTTGTAAGTCGATGTTGTAAATCGGAAAGTTTGGAATGTGTGTGTATGTGTGTCTGTGTGTGTCTCTCTCTGTCTGCCACTATCTCTCTCTCTATCTCTCTCTCTCTCTCTCTCTCTCTCTCTCTCTCTCTCTCTCTCTCTCTCTCTCTTCTCTTCTCTTCTCTTCTCTGAAGTGGTGGTGATGCAAAGTGTGTGATGTGGCAGAGCTTATTTGAAGGGTCTACTCACCACTTGTGGTACAATCATAACGCAACCAAAAGTAAAGTGCATCATGATGAGCTTCATTGCCAGTGTACGAAATTTGAGGTACTAAACCATTGCCATCACGAGCTGTATTCATCATTGAATTAAAGTGTCTTACTTCTAAACCTTTTAATACATCATAACCCAAAGGAAAAAACAAGAAGTTTCAAGAAAAAGAAAAGAAACAGAAGATGCAAACTGTTCTGATACAATCGTGGAACTATTCCTAAACACTTCACAGAAATGTTACCTTTTACGTAGTCTTGGTATTAAAGATGTCAGAAATACTGTCCACGGCCGGCCCTGAATGTGGACCAGGCAGTTAACTCTAAAGCAAGCAGCTCGTAACGTGACAAATCACTGCATTTATTATCAGTGTCTGGCCCAACCCTGAATCCCTGATCAATTTGCTCAAAGATTTCTAACACTGGACAACGATGTTCAGTAGATTAGACTTAAGTTAGCCTACGAGTAGCACCAGAGTATTCAAACAGGACAAAAACTAAACTGACCGCACTTGAGAGGACATTAACTTCAAAAATCAGTGTGTAAAGCCTGACCATAGGCCTACATGTATTTAGATCTAGGTCTAGCTCTACTGAAGTGTTACTAATCCATCAATCAAACGCAAACACCGAAGCTGGGCGGTCGGTCCCTTGAGGTAGTAACCGTATAGCTCCCCTACCAGGATGTGTATAACTCTTCATAACAATACATGTAATGATAAGCCTATAATCTGGGTAAGCCTGAATCTTAACGTTAATCCGAACATCAAAACATACATCTTTCCTCAGCGAAAATTATACCGTAACGGCGGGACCCCTAGACCTTGTTCAGTATATTCTCGAGTTTAAAATCTAAAGATAAAAGGTTTAATAGACAAGATAATATCAGAAGACCCTTTCAATTTATAACGTCTTGAAAAAGAGAAGGTGGGGAGTGCGGGGAAGGGAAAATAAAAGTGAAAAGCGAGAGGGGCTGAGAAATAATAATAATAATAATAATAATAATAATAATAATAATAATAATAGTAATAATAATAATAATAATAATAATAGTAGTAGTAGTAGTAGTAGTAGTAGCAGTAGCAATAGCAGCAGCAGCAGCAGCAGCAGCAGCAGCAGCAGCAGCAGCAGTAGTAGTAGTAGTAGTAGTAGTAGTAGTAGTAGTAGTAGTAGTAGTAGTAACAACAACAACAATAATAATAATAATAATAATAATAATAATAATAATAATAATAATAATAATAATAATAATAATAATAATAATATTAATTTATTAATTGTTATCGTGAAAACAAAGAATGGTAAAGCATCCAATAACTTACTAACCTAGCCTTGATATCAGTAATATAGAATCTACCAGGCCCGCAGACCACGAGTCTGAGAGGTCGGTGTACCATGTTGCTCTCTTGCTAGTAGCAGATAACATTGTGAATTTCTCACCAATAATCGTCAGATTTATATACCAACCAGTAACAGCTGAGAGCTGTAAACGTGACTCACGTAAAGCGAGCTCACGCACAAAGGAACCTTCTCTTCAGGAAGCTTATCATCTCTACATGACTCCACTCAGCCAAACCCATTTCACACATCTAGAATATTTCTCAAAGGTCGTTGCAAAACTTTGAAAAGATCCGTTTTAAAATAAAATCAGTCGCAGACAGTCTGGATAACTAGAATCTATACAAAGATACAAGGATCTGTGATTTCGGATTTTGCTTACGCATTTTCTTTGCCAATCCTCAGTTAAGATAGAAATAAATAGAAGATTCCTTTATGGACTTGCTCTGTGCATGACATAAAATGTTATCGTTCTTTTTATTCTAAAGTAACGTCTCTCATTTGTACACTTCTCTAATGTTAATGTGTCTATGTCTAATCGAAGGTGATTTTGAAGACAGTCTAAGTACCTTTATTAAATTTACTTCAGGCTTCAGGAAGTGAAAACGGGGAGTAAGTCTGTCTAGAGCGAACAAAATACTAGGTATGACAAAAATCAACAATGTCGACACTACGGTTCAGTCATGAGGGGCAGCGATAGGAAAGAGATGGAGAGAGAGAGAGAGAGAGAGAGAGAGAGAGAGAGAGAGAGAGAGAGAGAGAGAGAGAGAGAGAGAGAGAGAGAGGAGGGAGAAAGAGAGACATGGAGATAGAGACAGAGACAAAGTCAAAGAATTACAAAGAAAGAATGCAAAGTGTGGAGAGAGGAAAGAAACAGACAGAGGGAGGGAAACCGCAAATGTAAGAGGCAGCGAGAACAGGTCTTAGAAAGAAAGGAGTGGGAGGATGTTAAGTTCATGAAGAAATATAATTCATGCAGTTCATCAAAAGTCCATAAAAAAAACCACACCGAAAACTGTGCAGTACGTATTGTTGCATTGTGTATCAACCTAGCACAGACTTTGTCAAGCTATAAAAAGCTTCAATGTGTAACAGATCAGAGGAGAGCGGATAAACTGGTACACGGTACGTACGTCACAGCTTTAGCCACGGGCTAAGAAATCCACACAAGTGAAAAATAACAATTAAAAAAAAAAAAAAATACAACTGCTTTCAACTAATGACACAAATACAGTTGCGTCAATTTTTTTTCCAAATTCCAAATCTGTATAGAGACCTGTAAAATGTCAGCCAGGTTAAGCATCTAGTAGAGTGTATAAACCGTAAACATCAGAATTATCGGCCTGGTTCATATTAATTCAGTTCGTAATCTCTTTACAACATTGAATAATTTAACCGAACACAAAAAGGGTAAATTATAAATTGAGGCACACTGTTCTAACACGAGATCAGCACAAAGGAAAGGAGATGAGGAAGAATAGATCAGCACCTCCCTTACTGCAAACTAAGATGACGACTGCTTCCTCTGGACCAGTTACTGCAGCCTGCAGTGTTGACCGCCCCTTGTCCACGGTGCGCACCAAGGAGAATCTTACACCACTTGAGGCCGAACCACTGTTCAAAGACATCCGCAAACCGCCTTTCACCGTACCACTCTCACCACTCTCATCACTTGACACTGAGTAGCAAACATAGAGCTTCGACCATTGATAACATAGTCTCTCAAGCCAGTCATTCCGCAAGTGAAAATCTAAAAATCATCAAGCCGTCTTGGAGGTCTCTCTAACTCAACACTCAAGGATTCAAGATTTACTTTAACACCCCTAAGTTTCGAGAATAAGTGCGTGGTACAAGCGAAGTAAGAACATCGTTGGTTTCTTGTCGTGATACACTAAGGAGAATGATGAGATGAGGCATGAGACAGGTTAGAACAACAGCCAACAAAAACCGTTCAATTATCACGATATACTTTAAACCGGGTATCTCTCTGTCTCTGTCTCTGTCTGTCTGCCTGTCTGTCTGTCTGTCTGTCTGTCTGTCTGTCTCTCTCTCTCTCTCTCTCTCTCTCTCTCTCTTTCTCTCTCTATCTACCCATCTATCTATCTATCTATCTATCTATCTTTTTATCTATCTATCTATCTATCTATCATTACATCTATCTCTCTTTGTCTCTCCCCCTCTCTCTCTGTCTCTGCCCCTCTCTCTTCCTCTCTCTCTCTCTCTCTCTCTATTTCTCTCTCTATCTACCCATCTATCTATCTATCTATCATTATATCTATCTCTCTTTGTCTCTCCCCCTCTCTCTCTGTCTCTGCCCCTCTATCTTCCTCTCTCTGTCTCTCTCTCTCTCTCTCTCTCCTTTTCTCTCTATATCTATCTATCTATCTATCTATCTATCTATCTATCTATCTATCTATCTATCTATCTATCTATCTATCTATCTATCTATCTATCTATCATTATATCTATCTCTCTTTGTCTCTCCCCCTCTCTCTCTGTCTCTGCCACTCTATCTTCCTCTCTCTCTCTCTCTCTCTCTCTCTCTCTCTCTATTTCTCTCTCAAACCCATCTATCCATCTCGCACCTTATCTTTCTCTCTATCATTAATTTTGTTCCTCTTCTCGGTGTATCTTAATCGTCTCTTAGTCCAATGATGACCACCAACCCCTCTGTCCTTAACCCAAGTGTCACAGTTCTGGCCGTGAAGTGTCTTTATGCTAATTATTGCTGGCCTGGTGTTCGTAGTCCTGTTAGTCCAGGCGCTTAGGGCAATTAGGCGAAGGTCATCGCAGGACAGAACATCTGAGGTTGACAGGCCGGCTACAAGTAAACCAGGGATGTAGAGTGACATGTTCTAGGTGGGTGCAGCGTACTGAGGGCATCTGCTGGATGCTAACTTTATACACACG
This sequence comes from Elysia crispata, assembly GCA_033675545.1. Classification (NCBI taxonomy): domain Eukaryota; kingdom Metazoa; phylum Mollusca; class Gastropoda; family Plakobranchidae; genus Elysia; species Elysia crispata. Next base: position 431,578 of record JAWDGP010004442.1, read on the forward strand.
GTTTAGGGGGAAAAAAAAACATTCTCCCACGATATAAAACTGAACTCCTACAAAACTCTCTCTCTCTCTCTCTCTCTCTCTCTCTCTCTCTCTCTCTCTCTCTCACACACACACACACACTCTCTATCCCTTTCTCTGTCTCTATCTCTATCTTCTCTCTCCGTCTCTCAATCTCTGTCTCTATCTCTTTCTTCTCTCTCCGTCTCTCAATCTGTGTCTCTCTCTCTGCCTCTCTGTCTGTCTGTCTCTCTTGCTTCCCCTCTGTCTGTCTGTCTGTCTCTCTTTTTTTTCTTCTGTCTCTCCATAGACGAATCAAACTCATGTTAAGCAACTCACCATCAAGATCTTTGAGTGACACCAGACTGGAGAGTAAGAAAGGTCATTTCCGGACAGGTATGGCTCGAGTTTTTGTAGTTAACTGAGCCTGTGGTGACTCATAGTAGCAGTGGAAGCGAGAGATGGACTGAAAAGGAGAGAGAGAGAGAGAGAGAGAGAGAGAGAGAGAGAGAGAGAGAGAGAGAGAGAGAGAGAGAGAGAGAGGTATAATCTTGTATGGAGGCAGAAAAGTTTCACTAAAAGCAAAAGATTTAGAGATAAAGATTAAACAGAAAAAGAGTTAGATGAAATAAGAGAGACAAAAGAAAGAGAGAAAGAGAGAGAGAGAGAGAGAGAGAGAGAGAGAGAGAGAGAGAGAGAGAGAGAGAGAGAGAGAGAAACCAAAAGTGAGAAAGACGTAGTAGATAGAGATAGATGAGCGACAATCAAAGAGGACAATGTACAAGCTTGACCTGTCCAACCAACCACCTGTACTGGCCGAATCATCGCGACCGGTGTCCAGTGTCGGAATGTTACGGTCAGCGAGTGCCCTTGCACGAGGTGTTGTCCGACTCACCTCCCAGGTGACAGTAACAGTGCTGTCTGTGACTCAAGCTACAGTCACGGTGAGACTACAGTCTCCTCCCAGGTGGCAGTAACAGTGCTGTCTGTGACTGAAGCCACAGTCACGGTGAGACTAGAGTCACCTCCAGGTGACAGTAACAGTGATGTCTGTGACTCAAGCTACAGTCACGGTGAGACCACAGTCACCTCCCAGGTGGCAGTAACAGTGCTGTCTGTGACTGAAGCCACAGTCACGGTGAGACTAGAGTCATCTCTCAGGTGACAGTAACAGGGCTAGGCTGTCTGTGACTGAAGCCACAGTCACGGTGAGACCACAGTCACCTCCCAGGTGACAGTAACAGTGCTGTCTGTGACTGAAGCCACAGTCACGGTGAGACTAGAGTCACCTCTCAGGTGACAGTAACAGTGCTGTCTGTGACTGAAGCCACAGTCACGGTGAGACTAGAGTCACCTCCAGGTGACAGAAACAGTGCTCTCAGTGACTCAAGCCACAGTCACGGTGAGACTAGAGTCACCTCCAGGTGACAGAAACAGTGCTCTCAGTGACTCAAGCCACAGTCACGGTGAGACTAGAGTCACCTCCAGGTGACAGTAGCAGTGCTGTCTGTGACTGAAGCCACAGTCACGGTGAGGCTAGAGTCACCTCTCTTTCATTTCTGTGGCCTTTGGGCTCTTCACTGTTTGTTTTCTCAATTATATCACTATCGATGCAAGGGATTGTATGTGCCCAGTCAGATGTCCACACAGACTCTCTCTCTCTCTCTCTCTCTCTCTCTCTCTCTCTCTCTCTCTCTCTCTCTCTCTCTCTCTCCTTCTCTCTCTCTCCTTCTCTCTCTTTTCTTCTTCTCTCTCTCTCTCTATCTCTCTCTCTCTCTCTCCCCCTCACTCTATCCCTCCCCTTTGCCTGCTTACTGGTCCTGGTCAACTCCACTATCCCTCCCCCCCACAGAGACACTCATCCACAGCTGCAGGAGATTAGAGCTGCCAAGCTCATCAACATCACGATGACGCAAGCTGAAACAAAACAAACACCTCCCTTCACGACCCTTCTCTGATAGCTAAGCCCACAGTCAGCAACCAAGAGCCACGCACCAAATAGCCGCACTCAGCCATTTGTTTTTATTACATAGAAATCACACTATTTATTGATGACCTGAACAGCTTAAAAATTTGGCATTGCCGTCAGGGAAACCATTAAACATTGTTTCATCGCTTTGTGAACGTTTTGAGTTAGCAACGTCGAACAATAACTCTGTGTGTCCTGGCCATCTATTATAATAGGACAATACACATGGTTTGCTTATTATCGTCTAGATTTGTTCTGTTGTGTAGTGTTGGATCTGTTGTTAAAACATACTTGGATTTCTGACAAGTTGTTTTTCTATATAGCTAAATTTCTGATGGAATTTTCGTCGTGTCATCCGTCAGACTATAACCGATCAATGAAAAGCAAAAGGGAATAGTTTTTCAATTGTTGTTGGAAAAGGTGTATGAAATCTGGCGTGTCGTCACGAGGCAAAAGAAAACAAAGGTAAAGGCAGGGAGAATTAGAACATAGTTCGTCCATTCGCAAAGCTACGCAGGTCCACAGGAGGTGATCAATATATTAAATGTTGTTGAACCCAACGATCGATCAGAAAAGGTTAGTTTCGTCGAAATAAATGATCGACTACTTTGACACTCTAGCTCTATTTAGTGTTACGATGTTCATCAAAGGATGTTGGGGGTGAGGGGGATGGGTACAGGAAATGTGGATTTTTTTTTTTTTTTTTTTTTTTTTGGGGGGGGGGGGGAAAGAGACAAATAATTTTTCTTAAAAGATATTAGGAGAGGTACAGCAAGGGAGATAAGGGACGAGGGGAAGGGAAGTTGAGAGAGAGAGAGAGAGAGAGAGAGAGAGAGAGAGAGAGAGAGAGAGAGAGAGAGAGAGAGAGAGAGAGAGAGAGAGAGAGAGAGATAAGGAGGAAGAGAGGGATAAGAAATTCGCTAACAAATAACGAAGGCTTCAATATACTAGAAACTTCGAGAAAGAGGTCAACGCCGGTCAAAAATCCAAGCGGAACAGTCTACTCTCCAATCCAAACTGGCACTCTGCTTAAGTACAAGAAATCTTCGCTTATCGAACATACTTCCATTTTAGATGCACTTAGCCATTTAAAAATAATATATACCGCAAGGTTTTGGTTTCTAATCAAACGTGGTGGTATTATACACTCAAGCCTAGGGATCATCGTGTGTCACAGACTGGTCCTGGCTAATTTACACTCAATCAATTAACTGAGTGTAGAGATGATTCATGCTTTTAAAAAATATCCCGCAGCTTTTTATGCGAAGACAACTTAAGTCCATGTAGGATTTTCATGCTAAAAGGTTTCTATAAACAGAGAGGGAAATTACAATCATGTTTTTGTAAATCTAGATAAAAAAAATATCAAACAAACAAACATCTAAAACGCTTATATCTAGTTTTTTGTTAGATATATAGGAAGAGAAGTGTCTCGCGAGTTTGGCATTTTACGACATTGGAACTTGCAGATCTTCATCATTAGATTTTTCTTTCCAGGCGATGCAGAAACTTGAATCTTCTGTGGCCATTATAAGGGTCTCACATCACACCGGAAATCAATACTTAATTAGGATGAGTGAGTATGGCCTTGATGACCTTGGCGTGAGAGCAGCTGTCAAAAAGCTTTAAGGTAACACAGGGAGTAAACACAGATATGTAGAGAGTATGCGACATGGAGAGAGGAGGGGGGGGGGAGAGAGAGAGAGAGGGAGAAACAGAATGAGAGAGAGAAAGAAAAAGAGAGAGAGAGAGAGAAACAGGATGAGAGAGAGTGAGAAAGAGAAGGATATATATATATATATATATATATATATATATATAGAGAGAGAGAGAGAGAGAGAGAGAGAGAGAGAGAGAGAGAGAGAGAGACTGATGGCAAAAGTAAAAGAAAGACAAAAATAGAGAAATATATAGAGATAGTCTTTCAAAACGACCGAGGCATAGAGAGAGAAAGAGGGAGAAAGAGAGAGAAAAAAATGTATCGGAGATGAGAGAAAGGGATGAGTTAAACAAAGGAAGAAGGAGGAGAGGAGAGAGAGAGAGAGAGCGACAGACAGAAAGGCATGGATATTTCGTTTGCAAAGTGAAGATTAAGAGAAAAAAAGAAAAAGATCAGTATGGTGAAAATAGGAGAGAAAAAAAATTCCCAGATAAAATGGCAAAAAAACAGGAAACTAGTGTGGGAATATAAACAAACACTTAATCTGCAGTGGAAACACAGCTCTTAGTGTATTGTCTATTGCGGTCTCGACTTATACACGTATACTACTTGTATAGACAGATCAGATTAAGGTTCAATCGCGATAAAAACACAAACTAAATATTCAAAATCTCCTTACCTTTCTTTCCGAGCCGCCCTGTCAGCAAAACGTGACTTCCGCTTTAATCTTCGTTTGGGGGTATCATTATCCAACAGTTCTCCAGCACTGCTCTCCCCTTCTCCATCCTCTGAGTTGCTTGGCAACCCACTGGAGTCTTCTGTGATTTCTGCAGGAGCTGTTTCTTCCTTGATAGAGTTTGTGGCCTCTGCAGACGGTGTTTGAGAATCAAAGAATTCACCAGGAGCTTGGTTGTGTGAAGACTTTTCCAGGGCGCCAGAGATGGTCTTCGAGTCTGCAGCAGAGCTCTGTGGTTTGGAGGATGAGACCAACTTTGTCGACATTGCTGCCTCCTGCTCTTCAAGTCGTGCCCTTCTGTCCGCCAGGTGGAGGTGAAGCTCTTCCAAGGCTGTGGTGGGTGCACTGCTGCTACCTTCAGACTTGGGTTCTGGAGCTGATGATATGGTGTCAGGCTCTTGCTTGCTGGTGATCCCTCCAGATCCATCCACCGTTACCAGGCTATTGTCCTCAGTAGACGCCGCCCCCTTCAGAATACCCTTCCTCTCGGTGTGAGCGTGGGAGGAACCTTCCCCCTTAAGAATCCCAGCAGAGGGCTGAGAGTTTGACCTTGACCTCGGCGAGCCGTCACTGTCCTCTCCGTCGTCCTTTCCGTGTTTGAGGATCCCCTTCACGTCCACCCTGGACACATCAGGCGAGGAGGAGAAACCATCCTGGGAGGTCCTGTGCTTGAGGATCCCCCGAGGCTCGCTGTCCCCGGAGTCGGAGTGCTTCCCCTCATCCGTGGAGTGTTTGAGGATGCTGTGAGTGGACGCGCTGGTCGCGCCCAGCTTCTCCCTGGCTTGCTCTGTCTTCAGGATACTCTTAACTTCAGTGCGGACATCTGTGCTGGACGTACTCTTCACCCTGAGAATTCCTATTGAAAAGTTGAATCAAAATCTATCAGTAATGACAGAAAGAAGAAGGAAGAAACTTGATTCAAAAGTTTTATCTGCTGTATATATTTATAATTTTAAATTTCTATAACAAAATTTTCCTGTCCATTTCAGCTCATTTTTTTCATTATTGAAATCAGATGAGTTAAGTTAGAGTTGATTGCACTATTTTTCTGAGCAATCAATATAAAGAGCTAGACTGCAATTTTCCTACAGTCAATTGTCTCAGCCACAAATCGAACCAGGACCTCTGGCTTGTTAGTCCTGCTCTTTAGTAACTGAACTATCTGACGTTGCGAGTTTTCAGTTTAACATGATAAAATATGGAAATATAGGGCACCTACTATGGCAGTATGTCAAGTGCTGGGCGAGCAATAGCCCTATCTACTGATTGAGTTTTTAACAGAGGAAAGAAAAGAAGGCGAGCCTTCTGTTTAAGTTTGAAACTTAACACTTCTAGGTTACTAACAACATCTGGACATGATCTCCGACACGTCGTTGGTTTACCTTTATTTTCCTTCACTCTCTCTTCCCCCTCATGCCCGGCTGAGGTCCCATCCTCTTCAGCAGTCACTGACTGTCTCCTGGAGGTTGGCTGTGATTGGTTAAGACTGGTCACTGACCCTGACCTTGACTGTGCCCTTGATGACGCCTGGGACAAGCATATCTCGGCGTGTTGGGCCATCATCTGGCGCTGGTCTTTGAAAGACAACGTCTGCAAGAAATATAATGTTTTGTTTGCACGAGACTAAATAGAATATAATCCATCGGGAAAAAAGAGTCATTGTTTCTAAAAAACTGATGGTAAGCAGCTAAGGGCTAAATAAATCAATTTAAAGTGTTCTTTTGTTAAGAATCGTACTGAGATATTTCGTCTGAACACGTAAAGAAATTGTCTTATAATGCAGACTTTATTCCTCTCAATATTAACAATGCAGGCTGGTATTATTTACGTTCCTGTTGTTCAAGACATCACGTGACTGATAGGTCCATCATACTCACCTTGAGAATCTCAGGGTCAGGCGGCTTGACCAGACTCATGGCCAGCGGAGAGATGCGGGAGAAAGCTGCTGCCTTCTCCACCTCTTCGGACGTGACAGGCTGGTCAACACATCACAAGGAGAAACAAGGAAATGTTGGAGTTAAGCTACGAGTTCAACGTCAGGTGTTTTGCTTGTTTTTGTTTTAGATGTTTTCTTTATTTAGAACAGTAAAGTGTGACTCGTTATTTCTTTACTAATAAAAAGTTCCTTAGAATCGCGAGAATTGAAGTAAACCTGTGAAAAATAACTTGTTTCTGAGACGGATAGCAACAATCTTTTGCTAAGGAGATCAGAGTCATCCATGCCTATGTGAGCACGGTGAATAAACAATAAAATTAGCAATAGTTTGTTCCCTTTTCCATTAATACGATTAGCATGCATGATAGCGAGCGCAATGTTTTAAGTTTTGTTATGAAACTTCCTAAGCTAGTTCTCACGTTTTAAGTAGAGTTATCTTTTTAAATATCAGAGTCTCTTATTTAAAATGATTGTATAAGCTCGAATAAGCATTTGCTTCAAACAAATACATGCTGAGTGTCTATTACGTTTGGATAGTTAAGGTAGAACACATACAGCTGTATTGTTTTCTGTACATTAGCGCGTTCTAGTTGTTTGAATAGTAAATTTGGGCTAAGTGGTGCTTGCTAATTCTGGTACAGATGTTGTCCATAATTATTAGCTTATTCTGATCACTCCTTTAGCGAGATGGGGGACTGGTGGAAATGGTTGCTCTGAGGCACCACTAGGGTAACATTGAAACTGAGTAGCCGCTCAGGTCAGTTAGACTATAGCGCCGGTCGCCTACAGGTGATGGTCTCATATTAGTAGAGAGATAGGTAACTAGAGGATTTGTACTGATCTCATATAGTGAGTGGGATAGATAGGTAAAATAGATGATTTGTAATGATTTCATATAGTGAGTAGGAGAGATAGGTAAAATAGAGGATTTGTACTGATCTCATATAGTGAGTGGGATAGATAGGTAAAATAGATGATTTGTAATGATTTCATATAGTGAGTAGGAGAGATAGGTAAAATAGAGGATTTGTACTGATCTCATATAGTGAGTGGAAGAGATGGGTAAAATAGAGGATTTGTAATGATCTCTTATTGTGAGTGGTACAGATAGGTGACATAGAAGGCTTGTACTGATCTCATATTGTGAGTGGGAGAGATGGGTAAAACAGAGGACTCGTAATGATTTCATATTGTGAGTGGGATAGATATGTCACTTAAGAGACTTGATCTCAGGTTTCGCGAGATTACTGGTTAATTAATAGCTCAAAGCTTACCTCAGTGCTGTTGAGTGGGCATGCCTTTATGACACATTTTTTACAGGAATATCAGTGGAATCTTTCGTTATAATTCCTCTCAATACTAGTTTTGTGTACTTTGAAACCGCAATTAACCATGGAAAAGTAAAACAATCTTCTTCATGTATAAAAGTCCTGCACTCAGTTGCTTTCACCATACCTAGAAACTGACTCTTCCTGTCTTCCTCTTTCAATCTCAAACCCTCTCTCTCTCTCTCTCTCTCTCTCTCTCTCTCTCTCTCTCTCTCTCTCTCTCTCTCTCTCTATCTATCTATCTATCTATCTATCTCTCTATCTCTCTCTCTCTCTCTCTCTCTATCTATCTATCTATCTATCTATCTATCTACCTATCTCTTTCTCTTGGCCAACGTTTCCATCTGAATAAATGATCTTTTCAAATATTTAGAATTTAACCCAATCTCTGAGAGCTACTCTTCTTCAGCTTTACTTATTGCTAATAATGAACTTTGTGAGCGATCAGGGAAAAGGGAAATAACTAAACGAAACAATGAGCAATACGGATGGATCTTTGAAGAACAGAGGAGGATGAAACAGAACAAAAGAGGAGAAAGTGTGAAAAGAAGAAGAGCGACAGAGAAGGCAGGAGGAAAGAGGTGAGAAAGAGAGAGAGAGAGAGAGAGAAAGAGAGAGAGAGAGAGAGAGAGAGAGAGAGAGAGAGAGAGAGAGAGAGAGAGAGAGAGAGAGAGAGAGAGAGGGAGAGAGAAGGACAGGGAGTGAGAGATACACACACACACATAGACAGGCAGACAGAGACAGAGATAGAAAGAAGAAAAAAAAAGGCAGGGGGGAAGAGAGAAAAGCAATTATAAACACCGAACATACATCTCGTCGGCCATTACATATATATATATATATATGTGTGTGTGTGTGTGTGTGTGTCTGTTTGTGTGTGTGTAGCCAAGGAGACGAGTGGTGGGTTAACTTTGTAAGTATATAATTGCTTACATATTACATACATATACGCCAGAGAGATAATGAATAGGAGATGTAGACAAGGAAACAGTGAGAAAGAAGAGAGAGGAAGCAAGATTGAGGGTGCATGCGGCAGAGAGCCGGAAAAAAAAAAAAGAGAAAAGAGAAAAAAACTAAAGAGCTGGAGGTATACAGGCAGAGACGAACCCACAGACAGAGAGAACGGTCAGAAAAATTAGAAAATTAAATAAAGCTACTGGGCACTTGGTAATTCTTATTCGCTTACTCAAATATCTGCTATCTTCAGATGTCGCTCAGCATAAATATATGATGTTAGAAACAAAGTTACCTCGCTCTCATTTAATAACAAAACAAACGAAGCCAACGCACTGCGGCAATTAAAAAATACTAACAATAATGGTACACAAAGGCGGTCGTATATTACGCATAAGAAGAAATGCTTTCAGTAAATTAAGGGTTAACTTCACACGTAAAGTGATCAACGGCACCTAGTGTTCCCATGGTAATTATCATTCGTTTTTTTCAATTATTTTATCTAAAACTAGATCTACATTAATGTCAGCTAAATAGTGAAACGGCAAATTTCACAAGACTGCTAGATCTAGATCAACAAATTGTCCAGTTGTAGCAGGTCTACGACTGTCCTGTTTATATATATGGCGACCCTACACAGCATGCGATGTACTGAAGATACAAGACAGTAAGCAGCAGTTGGTCAGGCGGTGCTGCCTCGCTCTCAGTCTCAGTCCAGCTACACAACACAATAATTAGACCCAGTCAGCCGTGCGAGATGGGGTTACCACACTGAAAAAATAGACCTTATAGGTGGTAACATAATACACTTACTCTCTCTCTCTCTCTCTCTCTCTCTCTCTCTCTCTCTCTCTCTCTCTCTCTCTCTCTCTGTCTCTCTCTCTCTCTCTCTCTCTCTCTCTCTCTGTCTCTGTCTCTCTCTCTCTCTCTCTCTCTCTCTCTCTCTCTCTCTCTCTTTCTCTCTCTCTCTTTCTCTCTCTCTCTCTCTCTCTCTCTCTCTCTCTCTCTCTCTCTCTCTCTCTCTCTCTCTCTCTCTCTCTCTTTCTCTCTCTCTCTCAGCCTATCTTCTCACGCTTCCCTGATCCCCATACCAAAAAACCAGCCACCCTCTTCTCCACACCTATATTTTACCCACACACAACCCAGACAAGGATATGGACCTCGGCCCATCATGATTTTGTTAGTCACACACATACACACACCAGTAACGTTCTATTACAGTCTCTACCACACAGGCATACGGAGATGAAAACAAAGAAAGCGGGACTTCCCACAGCCAGAAAACACCAAAATTATTTACAAAAGTCCATGATATACCGTGAAGTGATACAGACCAGGGCGCCTCAAAACCTGGTGCGTGACATTTCAAAGACACGAGCATTCGTTTTAGTTGAAGATCTTTGCACTGCAACAAACCCCGGATGTTGAACCAAGACCTTAGTCAACGAAGAAGAATTCGTATGGACTCTTAACGCCTATTGAGCTTTGTCCAAATGTGTTAGGAATACTATCACCTCTTCTCGACTTCTCGTAGGAATACTTTTAACGCATCATTCTGCTTCCAGAAATATTTTACTAACGACTCGTTTCTTTGACAGCTGTAAAACTCTAGTCGATCTAGTGTGAGCTACAACGGCAAAGAGTCTTTCAAATAGCCTTGGATCTTAACAGAGAGCTCAACGAAAGGTGCTAAGGTGTTTAAAGTAGGAATAGTCAACGTCCGGTTTTCACTTGGATGTAAAAGACGGAGAAAGATGAAAAACATATTGACAGACAGAAGTATATGAACGAGGGAATGCGTAAAGCAAAAACCTGCAAATACGAAGAGCATAAAGAAGGAATATAGCAAGCAGGTGGTGGCAGTTTGGGTGAAAGAATGAGAGAGATTTTCTTCAGCTTTTCTTTAGAAAGAGCTTGATGGATTACCTTATAAATTTCCTTTCTTATGAAATTCACTTAACCCAGCACACATCACCTCGGTTACATCTAAGTAACGTAACCCAGAGGAAACAGTAAAAGCGGTGGAAGAAGAGGTGGGGTAAGCGTCTTAATACTTGTAAACAAAAGGTCTTGTGAGCTCGCAAATGTATCACTTGCTTCTTAAGATATGTAAATCATGTGATTATTCTTTTCATCTGTCTAAGAATACCATGTCTATATACCAGTTTAAATACGTGCTGTACACACTATCAGCCCCATGACAACGGTTGCTATGGTTCCCATCACCTACCTGGGTGTTGAACCTGGACGCCTGTTTCCGGTTCTTCCTTCTGTTGACAGGAGCAGAAGACTTGCCCGGCGCCTTGTCCTTCTCCTTCTCTTTCTCTCTCAATTGGGAGAACAGCTTGACCTTCTCGCTCAGACTCAGCCTGAAAGCGAAGTGAAAATTTAACATTCATTAAAGTAAAATCAAGTCAATTAAACCGTAAGGAAAAAAAGTTTAGACACAAATTTCGAATCTTGAAAGAGCGAGTGAGAAAGATTTTGAAGCAACTAAGCAAGAGTGTCTGAAAGTGAAAGAGTCAAAGAAGACAATGGCTCTCTACACTCTGAATGTATACTTAATTTTATTACATGCTAACTTGATTTTCTCTTTGTAGAATGATCCAGTGAGGGCGAATAATGATGGCTCTAAAATGAATACAGAATACAGATAACTTGATTAATCCATCTTGGAGAAATTCGATAGCAAACTGCTAAAGGTAGACCATTGAGACATATCTTGTTGCTTGGTGGTACAAGAGCAACTTGTTGTTAATTACCTTTGTTTAAGTTTACAAGGAAACTTTCCTCTGTTTAAATAAACAACCGTGAGGACAGCAATATTTTAAAGGACAATATTTATAGAAAGAAATGTTGACATTTACAACACTGTGGCCAGCCTGTCTGTCGTGTCTGGTATGGACATTTAATATGTTATCCAAATACATGGCGCTATGCAGTTGGTCCATGGCGAGACATGCTCTCGGTCAAAAGGTATTAGTTACATGTATAAACCGTAGATGCTAGAACAGATGCAGAAATCAGCCTTGATATTGAGGATTCTCATACATGGATTAACTGGGTTACAGTTGTCTCTTGCCGGCGCTACACGGGTACCGGTACTTCAAAATTAGACATATTGGACACTGGTGAGAGAATTCGAAGGGAACAAAAAAATAATAGTTATATAGACAAGGAAGCCCGGTGCTTCTATATTAATCTGTGTAGTTGGGCCTGAAATCGACTACAGCAAAGGACAAATTAGAAAGGCAGCAGTATCGCTCGGTTCTATCGGGCTGGTCGAGGCAAGCATTTCTACACTGCAAAAAAATACTCGTAAATTATTTCATCGGTCACGGCTGTTTAAAAAAAAACAACAACAAAAAAAAAGAAACATTGTGGAGTTAATAACAAAGCAATTACCTTTACTACTGACTAAAGTTTAATTATCCAGAAACAAACTTGTGGAGCATCAGCACTTGCCTTACGGGATTATCTTCAAAAAGCTCAAATTGCTATAACTATCTGGAAGAATCCAGTTAAGCACAATGTCCTTCCATACCGGAAGACAACCAGATGGAATGGAGGGTCAGATCCAGAGCTACAGATCTCGTGTGATGAAACTATACAATGTGTTGCTTAATCTGCAGTTCCTGTGTGCTTGTCAAGGGAACAAAAAGATGATGGCGACTTTTAATTACACGGTCTGGCTTCCTGCCGTGCCGCTGTGTGGAGTTAATGCCTGTTGTAGTGCGGTATCGAGCCGCCATGCTGGCTGTTAAATAATAGATGCCTGGTCGCGAAATGCGGGTATACATGCCAGGGATGGTTGGGTGGCTATCACATAGACATAGAGATGAGTTTATAGGTTGGGGCAAGAGCTGGGATCGTTGGGTGCATGTCGCTGGGTTTTATGTTGTTGTCGCTGTTGTTGTTGTTGTTGTTGTTGTTGTTGTTGATGTTGTTGTTGTCATCATTGTTGTCGTTGCTTTTGTTTTGTTTTTTTAACCTAGAGGACCGGGGAAAATATAGGTAAAAGGGAAAGACATAGATAAAAGACAGACACGCATACATAAGATAAATATACAATTTCATAGAGAAGGAAACGAAGAAAAAGACACTTTGTAATGTTAATCTGTTTCATACAGTCTGTCCTGTTATATTTGCCTATAAAACAGCCCTTGTCAAGCAATGGATGAGAACCCACCCTCAGCTGTCAGGCCTGGAACATGGATCAACCAGTTGATGGAAGATTCCTAAGGATATGGTTTAAAGGCCTGTCTAGAACCCTTCAGCTAGTGGATAGAGACGAAAATACACCCAGGTACGAGACCACCTAGAACCCTTTAGCAAGTGGATAGACAAGAAAATACACTCAGGTACGAGACCACCTAGAACCCTTTAGCAAGTGGATAGACAAGAAAATACACCCAGGTACGAGACCACCTAGAACCCTTTAGCAAGTGGATAGACAAGAAAATACACTCAGGTACGAGACCACCTAGAACCCTTTAGCAAGTGGATAGACAAGAAAATACACCCAGGTACGAGACCACCTAGAACCCTTTAGCAAGTGGATAGACACGAAAATACACTCAGGTACGAGACCACCTAGAACCCTTAAGCTAGTGGATAGACACGAAAATACACTCAGGGACGAGTCAACAGACTATAACATGAAAATCAGTCTGACTGATCTTATTAACTAGAAAACTTAAGCCTGTGAATAAACACGAATATACAACTAACGACGAGGCAAAATAATAAAACCAGAGAATCTGTCAGACTGATTTTTATGAACTAAAACTCTTTAGCTTGTGGATAGACACAAAGATACATCCAAGGAAGACGCTTAAAAACAAAACCAGAAAATCTGTCTGACTGATTTAACCAACAACCGATGTCCCACTCACTTGGTGAGCTCGTCGTCCGACTGCTCCGCCTCGTCTCCCTCAACCATGCCCGACGGCCTTGACCTGTTCACCACTTCCGGTTTAGGCAGGTTGATGACGTTTATCCTCCCGGTGCTTCCACGAGCGCCACTAGCGGAAGGGGCAGTTCCACCTTGACTTCCGTTTCCAATTTGTGATGCAGACGACATCTCGTCATCAGTTATGGGCATAGTCTGCGATCGCTCTCGTTTCTTGCGGTTGATGTACCTGGCCACAGCAAACAGGGCAAGTTTAAACAGTTTTCTTAGTTTACAGTGATGGAATTAGAACACGTGTTGCTACTAAGCACGCTTAAGTTGGTTGATTAATTATCAATCGAGTCCCTACGTCTAATGTAAAGACAAAGTGAACATACCTTGCCTTAAATAGATATACTTATACTAAGAGCTATTTTTGTGCTGAGGCTTTGTTATATATTTCTTATTCATTCAAGTCTCTTCAATCTTGCTTTGGAAAATATATTAAATACATGTAGTATTCCTCGAAATATTGCCACGTTTTGTCACCGCAAACAAGCTATGACACGAAAAATATTAGCTACAAAACACAAACGCGGATGTTTTTGCGATGCAAATATTCACTTTGATTATTATAATGATTTATTTAAATAAAAAAAAAAAAATAACTTCAACCAAAAAAGGCAAAACAAAAAAAAACCAACCCGTAAACTCCGTAAGGAAAGTATCTATGCACAGTGGAAAGGCTCTGTATAAAAAAATAACCATCAAGATGAACCGCCGAACCTGGAGCTACACATCGGAGTGAAAAGTCTTCTTCAAGACAGTGGGACGGTAATGGCCAACCTGGGCCATGTAACAACAGCCTTATGGTTAATTGGTGACACCAGCTGCTGCTTTATTAACCGGTTTATGAGAGTGATTAGCGCGGGGGGGGATGTGGGTTTGGTAAGACGGAGATGAGAGTCGGGCGGGAGCGTATGAGTAAGAGTGTGGAGGTGGGGGAGGAACAGAACATAAATTAATCTAGACTTGTTCTTTGTTGAGTCATTTCACGTGTTATGTTATTATGCAAAAACAGGGAGGGACTTTAGATCACGAAACCCACTATGAATCAGCTTGTACAGGCAGATGGGAATGAGGAAGGGAAGGTGGAGGGCGTCTTTGCTTTGATGACATCAATGTCCTGAACAAACTCAATGCGATTTCATGTGAAATAAAGAATCTATATCCTTCGTGACAGAAATTACATGCAGTTGTACGTCGGTTACACTCATGGGGACAGAATGAGTGTTATATTCTTGTTGCCGATGAAAGACCCAGGTTTAGGTTAATCTACAATGATTGTTATATAGTGCATACTTATTAAATATCAAAGGCTTCTTAGTAAAGGGCCCCAGCATCCACAATGATGAGGGCAGGAAATTTCCTGGATGCTAAGTCCATGCGAGACTTTAAAAAACAGAGATCAGAGAGAGAGAGAGAGAGAGAGAGAGAGAGAGAGAGAGAGAGAGAGAGAGAGAGAGAGAGAGAGAGAGAGAGAGAGAGAGAGACAGACAGACAGACAGACAGACAGACAGACAGACAGAAAAACAGACAGACAAACAGACAGATAGAGAGAGGGCGAGACAGAAAGAGACACACAGAGACACAGAGAGAGACACAGAGAGACACAGAGAGAGAGACAGAGACAGAAAGAGAGAGAGAGAGAGACAGAAAAAGAGAGAGAGAGAGAGAGAGAGAGAGAGAGAGAGAGAGACAGAGACAGAGACAGAGAGAGACACAGAGAGAGAGACAGAGACAGAAAGAGAGAAAGAGAGAGAAAGAGAGAGAGAGAGACAGAGACAGAGAGAGTGAGTTGCCATTTTCTTCCATGAATACACAAATAGCGTACGTGAGTAGCATAGAACAGAGCAGTATGTAGTTTTCTCTAACAGCGGACATCTAACAAATTTTGCCACATTCACTTAACTCTTCTTCAGTGTGGTGCTTATGTCAGAGTTAGTTGGAATTAGATGAGCGCTTCATAATAGAGATACTCAGAATTGGCGGAAGAATGTGACTACAGATTATATTAAAAAGAGTCGATGTGGCTCATATTTAGAACATGTGTATACAAAACTATCAAACGTATTACATGCTGTTTACAAAGTTAGCTCTTACTCACATCATTTAGTCACAAGTCTGGGTCCTGTAACTGTATGATTCTTCTATTTTGCTGCTGTAAATGTTTGATTTATTTTCTCCATGACGAGACTTAACTTCATTTTTGTTGCTTATTTCTATCTGGTAACTAACAAAACCATCGATACTTCGGATCTTTCCGAAGAAATTGACATAATTCTTACCTCTCTTAAATACTCATTTGCATATTTTTTATGCCCTCCAACACCCTCCATTAATTTTTGACGTTTCATAACAACTTTGAAAGACCTTTTTAAACTTTCCGGTTTTTTTTTACATAATAAAGCTGATAATAACTTAGGGGATGATTTTGGCTGTGCATTTTACTAACAAACTCAGAATTTTTTAAACCATTTACTATTAATGAGGCTAATCTGTCCTTCAGTGATTACGTCTAACCATGTACCAGAATTACTAATTAATATAAATCAATGAAACCAGAATCAATAATCCTGCGCTAGTGTTGTGTTATCATGGCTGTTGACTCTTGGGCGCATGCCCACATCTCTCCTTTCAAAATTTTCCTCTCTCCCACTACTTATATAAACAATGAATAAAAAAAAAAAATTATAAAAATAAAAAAAAAATATGAGTGACAAGCAGAAAATGTACCTCCAAACTCCCCACCCTCCTTCCCCTTTCCCGACTTGCCCCAACATCTGAACTGATTTACCGAGTAACTAACTACATCGATTGCTAAACTGGTAAAAAAAAAAAAAGAACCCTGGGACGACTAGGACAACCCATAAAACAAAAACCCTCTTCCTCTCTACTGCATACTGGCCCACAATTTAATATCTAATTCACCAATCAATAAAAAGTTGAACGCCCATGATCACAGACTGGAGAACAAAAGAAGGAGGTTGGAGTAGGAGGAAAAATGAACACTAGGAGAATAGATTTGGCAGCTAAAAAACTAATAATTTCTTTTTTCTTTTTACAATTATGGGGGCAAGAACGACCAATTTAATTAAATGAATTGTAGATGCACGTTTCAAAATATCTGTTGTTGGTTTTTTTAAACCTCCCCTTTCCCATACTTTTCTTTTCTTTTTTTTTTTTTTGCTCCACCTCCTTTTTATTCCACCTCCTCTCCTACCTTTCTCTGTCAATTCTCGTCCTACCTCTTCCTCTCCTCATCTTCCTGTTCATTCTCATTCTTCTTCTTCTTCTTCTTCTTCTTCATCTTCTTCTTCTTCTTCTTCTTCTTCTTCTTCTTCTTCTTCTTCTTCTTCTTCTTCTTCTTCTTCTTCTTCTTCTTCTTTTTCTTCTACTACTACTTTTTCTTCTTATTTTCTCTTTTCCTCTTCTTCTTCCTCTTTCTCTTCTTCTTCATCTTCATCTTTTTCTTCTTCTTCATCTTCATCTTTTCTTCTTCTTCACGTTCATCTTTTTCTCTTTCTTCTCCCTCTCCTTCTTCTTCTTCATCTTCTTCTTCTTCTTCTTCTTCTTCTTCTTCTTCTTCTTCTTCTTCTTCTTCTTCTTCTTCTTCTTCTTCTTCTTCTTCTTCTTCTTCTTCTTCTTCTTCTTCTTCTTCTTCTTCTTCTTCTAGCCCCTATTAGGACACCTCTTGTCCGCCTCTCATAGACGCCCAGCGAGTCGTGTTATGTAATCTATCCCCTTACCTTCTAGCGCCGCTGGCAGACTTCTCCTTATCCCTCTCGGCTTTTGTCTTCTCCTCCAATCCCTGAAACAGACTCGTCTTGGCTGACAGACTCATCCTGCACGGATCGTTACTGCCCAGGTCCATGTCCAGCAACAGGTAGCGCATATACTCATGGTCCTCCGTCACGTGATCGGGTAGGTCGTCTTCCGGCCCAGCGGCGGTACAGGCAGGGGAAGAGTTGAGGTTGCTCGAACTTCCAACTGTGTCGGAAGATTCGGACAGGATGCCGGAGTCATAGCGAGAGCTCGGAGATGCACCGTCCCTGGGTTTGGGGGAGACATCGCCTTCCTGAAGACGTGTGGGAAGAATAGGAGTGGGGGAGTAGGGGAGATTGGGGAGGAGGGTGTTTAGTGCCATTGTTATATTCTTCAACATTAACTGACTTAGCCATCATACCTTTTCAATTCCATTAAAGACATACTTATAGTATATTGACCGAGTTAACTATAATCTCGAATAATTGTCAAAGTGGAGTGAAAAGTCCACATCCCGCCGTCATCGTTCTCATCATCAACACCATGAGTAGCATCGCCACCAAGGAAAGTGCCTTAATTAAAGAGAAGAGCCCCAGCTTGTTCTCTGCTTGATAGTTACAATCTAGACTCACACTAAGCGCAGCTACATTCTCGCCCTTTGTTGCATGACAAGCATGTTATGGTTACCTTGACCTTAACTGACCTTTGTGCCCGCGGGGCCAGTGACCAGCATCGTGTTCTCCGGCACGGAGTTCAACTCCTCGGCTGTCACCGGCAAGGTCCGCCGCCTTAACCTCTGAGCCCGGCGCTGACCTCTCGCAGTCGGCGCGAGATGCTGCGGGAATTCTGCTTTCTTTCCGGTGGCAGCGGCGGTGGCAGGTTGCTGTAGGGGCGTCTGCTGCTTGACGGCAGCGATTGGTGTGGCTGTTGTAGTAACCACCGGCGTGTAGGTGTATCCGACATGTTGTTTGTTCAGACTCAACTGTTCAAGAGCGCCAACTGCCGACTTCTTCCGGACCAGAGCTCTGAAGGCGCTTACCGTCTCTAGGCTGAGAAAGAGAGAGAGTGAGAAAGAATTGATTTCTTCACAGATAGAGTATATCCTCAGACTAGTTTTATCCTATTGAACTATCACACCTGACAATTCTAACAAAGATGGATCGATTACATAATATTAATTTCAAATTGTTTAATGTCCCCTAAGTTTCTCTCAGAGCCCAGCGCAGAAATCCACTTAGAGCCAGTGCCGTTGTTTTGCAACTTACATGTATTTTTATAATTCAGCAAAACGTAACTCAAGAGCATCAGCAACAACAATAATACTCGAAAGGGAGTCAAACTATGGCCGGTCGTAAAGTTGACTAAACGATGAATACAAGTCTAACTAGACTGTCATCACGGTGTTCAATATTACTGCTACAATAAGCACCGGTTCTTGGAGTAGGTCGATTTTATGAATAATTCATTATTATTAATTATGACATTGGGCCTTAACGTTTTCTGGCTATTTCCTGCTGTGAGTCTGCAGTAAATCAATTCAATCCGAAGACAGTTTTATTTTCTACTAGTTGGAGTCACACTATATTATGGTCATGAGGACTCTAAAGCGTGGCATAATTAAGAGTGAGGAACTTTTTAAAAGAAATGATTGGTAGGAAGGGCATCTTTCCATAATAAGCCTTGGTCTTAGTCGGCCTACCCTCGACTATTCGGACAATGACCTATAGATTGGTTCGATGACCACGTAAAAGGAAAAAAAAATTAATTTCTAAGAACGAAGAACTGCACATTGTATGAAGTTATCGAAATTTTTCTCCGTAAAGTGAAGTTGACACTAAACAAACGAAACAAAAATTTTGCTACGAAATATTCACAAACGATTGTTTGCTTCCATTATTTAGCACGATCATGTCCCCTTTCAGCACCGACCATATTAAGTTCAATAAAACTATAAAAGCTAGATCGCAACTCTTGAAACACTACATACAGCTTAAGTTCCAGGATCAATGAAGATTCAGGGGTGACCGAAGATGTTTGAGAAATGTAAAAAAATATATAAAACAGTCATCAACTTGAACTCAGGGACAGTGAACTAAGTGAAAACAACTGTAATAAAAAGACGTTTCGCTTTAATAAAATAATTCGTCAGTAAAATTGTACAAAAACATAGGGAAAATACTTATTAGTTGTGCGTTTCCTTTCCTATGTTTTTGTCTAATTACTGACGAAGCTATTCAAGCGAAACGTCTTCCATGTCAAATGTAATTGTTTTTAATTACTTCATTGTCCTTAACTTCAAATTGGTGTCTGTTTTAGATTTTTTTTTTTTTACAAACTTCAATAACGTTTTCTTGATAAAAATCCTTCCTAAAACTAGCATAAAATAATAGAAGGATCAGTTCCACAAAGTCTACACCTGCATGCTATGCCTTCTTTTGACAACATTAAACTTCAAACAAAACTCAGTCGAGTTAAATATTCTATACACATAAAAATTTACACAGAGAGTAGGCAGCCCATCTCCACAATAGATTGGCAATCCTAATTCCGCTTTAAAATCCGAGGAAATTTTAACTGATCTGTGCAACTCAATTCTGAATGTTTCCCTTGATTTACGGGCGTGATGGCGAGCTATGAAGCTAGAAAACTTTCCGTGCACCAAAAATTTATTGTAAATAGAACACTCTCAGCTATTGCCCTCTCCATAGCCAGAGAACGAGAAAGTTAGGTTTTAGAACCAAGGGTAAGAAGTCTACAGAGATTGTTAAAACTAGGCATATAGCGCGACCTTGATCAGTATCATCACTAGTAATATCTCGTGTAACCTTTGGCAAAGTTGGGAGCTCCCAGCAAGAACTAAGCCTAAATACCAATAATTGCTACCTAGCTGTAATCACCTCCCCTTTCTCTGGTCGCGGCAGTATTGCTAGTTGTCTGCCCCCCCCCCCCCACACACACACACACACATTCACCCCTCTGCTGTATGGCCTACACCAGCTCTTATTCTCGGGAGGACAAAAGATTAGTTTTTGTGTTCATTGTTTTACAGTATGTGAACAACCTGTCCGAAAGAGGCAATATGGTGTAATCATAGATGCATCAGCTGAACATATTTGTAAGGAAAGGTTGTTGTCAGTGGGGAAAACACGTAAAGCTATTACATCAGCATTATTTAATAACGCCAACTTTACACTGGAAGTTCATTATTGAACACACACACACACACACAAGAAATATATGACTTTAATTTTACCTTGCAATATGTCCTGTAAAAAAATATTTCTCATGGTAAGAGTATTTAACGTTACCCGTCGAAATCCTGCAACATTTAAAAAAAAAAAGCACAGACAAGTGGATGAACTGCTCCACACATTGAAATGTCTGTTCTTCCCCCTGATGGGGTGACATATTTTACCAATCAGTGACGGCCGGCTTGGATCTACGCACAACCTGTTCTAACAAAAATGAAAAAAATTATGATGTTGAACCCTGTCGCTTAGTAAATTCTAGACTTGCAAAAGATCCAGAGAGGGTTGGCTACAAAATGTGCTTCACATCTACAAGTTTGTGAGCAATTATGATGGTTCCAAGAGCTTTGGTGGAGGAAAGGGAGGGGGGAGGGGGGGGGGGGGGGGGGGGTGTGGGTTTCAGACTTTTCCATTTTGTTTTCAAGTTAAAAAAGAGTTAGGATTAGCATTGAAACATAAAATATAGGCAGGGAAGGGAGCGCACAGTCGAGGAAAAATTCATACGAAAGAAGCGGTGGAAGAAAGTGAGAGAGAAAGAGAGAGAGAGAGAGAGAGAGAGAGAGAGAGAGAGAGAGAGAGAGAGAGAGAGAGAGAGAGAGACAGACAGACAGACAGACAGACAGACAGACAGACCGACAGACAGACAGAGACAGACAGACAGACAGAGACAGACATACAGAGAGTGAGGTAGTAAAGATGCAGTCTAGAAAGCCAATGTGGACAAAGTTGTGTCAATATATATATATATATATATATATATATATATATATATGTGTGTGTGTGTGTGTGTATGGTGCTTCATTAGTGACCACAGTGAAGGGTTAAGAGTATCAAGACACGAGATAAAGAGAAGAACTAGAAATCTATGATCAATCTTACTTCTATCAACAATACCCAAACTCTGCTCACCTGTCAGCAGCTCGGATCTCCTCTTCTGTGATTGGCTGCGTCTGGTATCGTGAAGGATCCCCTGCTCGGTGCCCGCTCCTGTTGCTAGTGGCATTACCTCGACTGGCTCCGCCTTTCTTCGGAGCTCCTCCCAAGTCGCTGGCCACGCCTCCCTCTTGGGTGAACTTCTGGCGCCGCTCCTGGTAGACCTCCGTGGCGTCAGCCAACTGGGTGAGCTTCTCCATGAGCTGCGAGCCAGACAGCACGGTGTGAGAACCGTTAGATTTATTGGGTGGGGACACTGAGCCAAGAAAGTGAGGACCGCTCTGGCTGCTCACCTGATGAGAACTTTGTATCGAGGTGGTTGTAGCACATGCTGAGGAATCGGAAGTTTCCTGCTCAGGTCTTCCTGCTGGCGGTCCAGACAGAGACACTGCCGAGATGGTGGCGCTCGCTGATCCTGACTTGTCTGTAGGTTTTGCTGTAGCTGACGTTGACGTGCTGCTAGTGCTGCCGTGGTTTTGCAGAAGGTGTTGCTGCTGTATTTGTGACGATGACGATGATGGTGAGACAACCGATGATGTTAAATTCTCGTCTAGTGAGGCTTGCTGTGTGGGAGTTATGACGCCAGATCTGTTGACATTAAAACAAGAGTGTGCCGATCTAATATCACGGTTTGCTGAACGAATGAGTATACAGATTCAGCAAAGCCTACGCCCAGATAATTCCACAGCCCCCTTCTAGCATGACCACAAACCTGCAAACCTCGTTACCCTTACGACTCAAAGTCTTGCTTCAAACTAAAATTGGGCAAGTCTGAAGATTGAAGCCTAATGTATAACATGTTGGAAAACATATTATGTAAATTGAAAATTTCTGAACTGAAAAAAAAATATATATAAAAAAGAGAAGAAAATGGATTGCGCTGATCTCACCGTGGCCTTGACCTCGGTGTGTCTGTGCCCGACCTTGGCCGAGAGGTGAAGGTCGAAGAAGTTGACCTTTCAACTTCCTCTATGCGGTTCTGCATGAAGTAGATACGCTCAGCCACGGAGCGTCTCTTCAAGGCCTCATCCGCCTCAGGGTCACGACCTCTCTCTGCTGCCAGCTGCTGGGAGTATCTGTGGGGGGAGATTAGGGGACGGGGAGTATAGAATCATGATATGAATGAGGCTAGGTAGGGAGGCAGCTGATTTGGTTTATTTCAAGTTAGGCAACTTGTGATGTAAAAAGAAAAATCAAAGCTGGACTGAGTGAGTAACTACATTCTGATTTCTGCCATGTTCGATACAGCTGAACTCGTTTGTGAAAGTATAATAAGCAGCTTGCTTGTATGACAGTAGGATTCAGAGGTAGTGATCTAAACATTCTTTTTAAAACTAAAAACTAAAAGATATAAAATGAGACGATCAAAATTATAATGAGTGCAGATTAAAAAAAGTAATGCCTGAGGAGAAATCTTTCGATCAGCACCAAAAAAAAAAAAACAACAACCACTAATACATCTTACTGGATACATAAAGTTTAGACCTGGGCACCTGGTGCATTAATTATGGAAAATAAATAGAGAAAAAAAAAACCAAAAAAACCCCCCGCAATTCAAGGGAAATAACTGTTGAAAAAGGCAACTTAAAACGAAAGTTACCCGTTTCGTTTTACTTCCCTTGACTTCAGCGTCACAACATATCATTTCACGACATAAAGAGATTACTGTACAAAAATAGCATCTAGCAACAACCAATAATTTATTCATAATCTAACTCTGTAGATTCTCAAGCCATAGTAAGTAAGAATTTACTTGAACATGGAGTAAAACGAAACGAAAACTAAGAAATCCCAGTAGGGCTTAATTGTTAGGTTCAGACTGAAGGTGAGATCTGCAGATGCCTGTGAGTTGTACCTTATCTCAAGCCTTATTTGACATAAGAGATGGTTAAAGAGGAAAGAAACTTAACAAATTCATTGTTAATACTTGTTTTTCTTTTTTTTTTTTTTTTTTCCTTTGCCCATTTTTTTTTTTTTTTATTTTTTTTTTTTTTTTTTTTTTTTTTTTTTCTTTGAAAAGGAAGGGTACAAGGCGCAGGTTGGGATCGATAGCACCCTCTGAGGGCAATTCTGTTTCTCTTTATTCTCGCTAGAATTTACAGTAATCTGTTGTGTGTCGCTGGTTTAATCTCAGCCACTACTGTGGTAACTTTAGAGCTCCTGTTGTTATGTTTAACTTGCTTGACGAATGTAACCTCCATAGCGGTGTTACTGTGTCGGTCGGAAAATAATAATAAAATACAATGTACAACGGTTTATAAAAAAAATATCACAGTACAATTTCAGTTTCTAAGTAGTTTTAGCAATGTCATTTTAGAGGACACCTACTTGATGGTTTCCTCTATCTCCTCCGCAGCAGAGAGAGCTCTGGAGCGTCTCCTTCGGTTCGCAGCATTCTCTTCCTCTTCCTCGTCATCCACCTCTTCCACTTTCTCTTCCATGTCTCCCATGAGTTTCTTTCTCTGCTGTAGAATCTTCGCCAACTGAGGATCAACTACAGGAAACGTTGACAAGTTATCTGACTCCGATTTGGACAGGGAGGAAGTCCGCTTCAGAATTCCCTTCCGTTTCGTCTCAAAGGAGTCCTTTCTCGGAACCTCTCTCAAGGACGCCGAGCGTTTCATGGGGGAGTTGGAAAGAGGCCTTACCGATGTCTCCACTTGTGTAGTTCGGCTACTGTCTGACACACTAGTGGTGGTTCCTGCAGCAAATGTATTGGCTCTGGATTTCATCTCTGGGGCAGATGTCATTCTTTCCGTGCTTGAAGTGTTAACTGGTTGTTGTAAAGCAACGGATGTCGTGGTGACCTGTTGGTGTACACCCATGGATTTGCCCGATTGTTTAAAATCCGCCTCAAGTGGTTTACGACCACTAACGCTTGACACAGCTGGTTTACTGCTGTGTGAGCGTTCAGCAGCTCCACTGACACCGTTAGTTTTCTCTTGTGAAGTTCGCGGGGCTGCTGCATGTTTTGCTATGGACGGGTTGGGTTCAGACGGAGCAGGAACTTCGTCTCCGGGTTGACTGCTGCCATTGGTGGGAGATTGTTCTTTCGCTCTAGCGGACAGCTGCAACAAGGCAGCGCTGCCCTGCACGCCAGCGGTTTCCACAGATGATGATCTACTGGATTTTCTCTGAGATCTGAGAGACTGAAGTAAGGAGCCCACCTCGTAGTCTTTCTGGGCGGGAACCTTCTCCGGGGATTGGTTCAGCCGGGTGAGAAAAGCCGACCTTGGGGATTTTTTCTCCTCAGAGACAACAGGGCTAGGCCCATTGTCTGTACAAGATTCTCCAACAGCTGGTAGAATCCCCAGCGAAACACTCGAGTCCGTGCTGGCGGTTGTTGTGACTCCACCCAGCTTCAAAACTCCGCCCTGAACTCTCTCCTCACGCTTGCTGTCCTTACTGCTAACGTCTTTGTTTTCTGGATCACCCGTGCGCCCGCTGATAAATGTCAGGCTTCCATTGATGCTGTCTCGTGAGTCAGAAAGGTCTTTAGAGGAAGATGCTGGAGCATTCTCTTCCAGTGAAGAAGATTTCATCGCAGGCGATGAGGTCGTGTTAACACTGGCGGAGGAATTTTTCTGACCGGCCAATCTCTTGGCCATAAACTCTGATCTAAATCCAGAGCGAGATGAGGAAGAGGATGAAGAGTTCCCACCATCCTCGGAATTATTTCCAGAGCTCGTCTCTCTCGTTGAGCGAGCCCGCCTGGGAAGTCCAGATGAAACTTCGACATTGCCTTTGGTAGAGGCAGCCGTGGGCACTACAGAGGGGACAGATGAAGCCGAGTCACCTGGCTTGCTCGCCAACTCGCTTGTCTTGGCTGCCGAGGTCGAAAATATCGCAGATTTCTCCGCAACTCTCAGGCTCTGAGCCCGCTCAGGCGTCCGTCGTGGGAGCCTGTCGGCAGCCTCCGACCCGGAGCTGCTGGCCTTCTCCTCCGCCCCCTGGCGGCGAACGAAGCTGCGGTGTCTAGTGACCCCGGAAGTGCTTGTCTTTCCGACTTCACCATCAGAGCGCTCCTCGGAGTTGGAGGAGTCGGACCTAGAGAATTTCTGGAGCAGCTGACCAAAGTCTGTCCTTCCCCGGGCTGTTATCTTCCTCGTGCCGGCGGCATCATTGGTGTTGCCGCTACCGCAGCTGTTGTCGCTGGCGGACGCTACAGCGTCGGCTGTTGCCGCTGAAGCCTCTGTCTGGCAGAACTTCTGGCGATTAGCGTTTATCTGTGGAGGCATTTGGAGACAACGAATCTCAGAGCGGTGAGAATGGATCTATGACAGCGACAGTGAAACTGAGATAACTATCCGAGGTTCGTGCCTCTACCACCTTTCTTGTCATCTTCAAGTTAGTGCTTATCGGTATCAAACGCATTTAGTTTTCATTTTAAATAACATAAAAAAATAAGCAGCAAATATACTTTCAAATTGTGCTATCTAATGCGGTGAGTTTTTTTTAGAAAGATCATTTCATTGAATGTACAACCACCATTCAGATTTTGTAGCCAAAAAGGCCTCAATATGAGTAGCATGCGTTCATGAAAAAAATAAAATAACAACAAAGTTAATTTCACATCTAACACGGGAAAACGAGCAAACTGGTCAAATATCAACAAATTTAATATCACATCTACCATGGGAAAACGAGCAAACTGATCAAATAACGACAAAGTTAATATCACATCTAACACGGGAAAACGAGCAAACTGGTCAGATATCAACAAATTTATCACATCTACCAAGGGAAAACGAGCAAACTGATCAAATAACGACATGGAAGGGCGATATGGATTTCATGCTGACGGATCATTTAATACTATATTGGAGTGAATGTATTAGACTGGTGTGCCCAGTTGTGCTACAATCTAAGAAAAGACTTACAATATGTGCACATCAATTAAAATTTGACTTTCATAAACACAACAAAACCATCAAACACACACACAATATCCGTGCCACAAGATTAGGGGTAAAGCGAGCCTTATTGGAGAAAACTAACCCTGCATTTGGAAACTCCTGAATGCCGTGAAATCAATGCTCAGTCTGTTCTTTTTTTATTTTTTATTAGTTTTGGAAATTAACTTTCAAAATGACAGAAAGCATTGAACAAATTCTAATAATACGAGAAAGAATAAGTAGAGTGTCGTTAACTTTCCTCTTACTACGGGCTTTATGTTTTCCAGACTGAATTTATCATAAGAATCATTATACTGTGGCATAGATCTAGTCTATATGATCGCACAAATAAAGAGTCTGCAACAGGAGGAGAATGGTATCAGGAGACCCTCCACCTTGTTCACAGCCAGGCCTATCTTGAATGAGTTTTACCACACTGTCAACAGTTTCCAACTTCACACAGCACTGTACAGTATCGGTTTCATTCCAAAATATATCCTTTCGATCGTCGGTGAAAGTTAAACATTAATATCCATTTCCCATTTTCTTTCTTTTTTATTTTCTTTTGTTTATTTAGTTCCGTTCTGACGCTTAAAATGCGGCTAGAGGCTAAATAATGCTTGTTAACGTTGTGACTTGTACATCACTTTACTTTAGAGCTAGTTCTGTCAACACTGGCAGTTTTACAGAGGAAGAAGGAACCGTGGGCGCAATGGCTTGATGCGGAGGAAGAAGGGCGGCAACAGTTTTCTATGCTATGTTTGCTGCAGTTCCACTGATTCAGGCTCCAGTGTATCAACTGGTTGGACGCACATTAAATGTTGATTTTAGATTTAGAATTCAGAGGAACTGTGAAGTAAGCTAAGATAAGCACTCATTTTTTTTTTTAATCCCTTACGTTCAACCCTTGGAAACTAGAGCGAAAACTTACTGAAAAGGTAGCTATAAAAAGCATTTGAGGTGATATAACTAGTGATATAATGAGTGGGTAATACTGCTTTGATCCATTGTTAACACGGTTAAGGCGTCGATCAAACCTGATTACCTTGGCCAGAATGCGATCGGAGAAACCCGTTGGGCGGGACGCTGGTGCATGCTGGGTAGTCAGGGGTGCCTTGTGCTCCCAGAAGGAAGCGTGCTGAGACACCACGGAGCCCTCCTAGAGATGCGAATATACACAGCACACAGCACACAGCACACAGAAAACAACACCAAGAAAGGGAGGTTATCAGTGAAGGTGCAAAACAACATTACGGTTACGTATTAAAACCAATCAGATGAGTCATACATATAAATATATTATATTTATATTAAACTTTTAAATCTACACATCTTTGGTTAGTTTGGCATTGTTTTGAGCTAAGAATTTAAACTGCGTTTCTATGCCGAGTCTGAGAGATGACAGGTCTAGCTTTACACGACAATATTGATATGATGCTCTTTCTCTCCATATCAAACAATGCGGTATGGGGAAACCGCAGCATAAACTGAATCGTTTGCCGCTGGGAGTTTACGAGAAATTAAGCACTTTACGATATTAACATCAACTGCTGCGAGCTTAAGTGATTCATAAAACAATAACAGTCTGTTACCTTTGTATAACATCACCGCTGCCCTTATATTGTGATTCATTAGTCGGGAATGGGTAATAAATTTATATAAGTGTGTAAATAAAAAAAAAATCCAATCACATGTCTGTTCACAATAGAATCATAATATAATTATAATACCTGCATAAAATGACTGCATGCATAAGCTATACACAATTAAAAAAAAAAAAACATGAGAGGAACATTCATCATGCACACACCAGCGGGGCTACTCTCAGGTAGGAACGTATAATATCAAGAGGATCGTTAATGTCAACTTTTGTAACAGCTACATTTTTTTTTAAGTCGACATCGACCGAACTCGTTTCTGCCATAACACCAAGTCTTAGCCACGTCTAGTTTTCAGGTTCGTACATGCAGGCATTATGTCCGATATTGTACGATTTATCAGTCTTTAGATGTCTTTCATTATTTGTTTCGTTCGTACCTGCAGGTCAGTATGTCGGATAGTGTACCATTTATCAGTCTTTATATGTCTTTCATTATTTGTTTTGTTTGCACGTGCAGATCAGTATGTGCGGTATAGTACCATAATCAGTCTTTAGATGCCTTTCATTGTTTGTTTTGTTTGTACCAGCAGATCAGTATGTGCAGTATTGTACAATTTATCAGTCTTCGATTGCCTTCCATTATTAATGTTTTATTTTTCTTTTCTTTCATCATAACAAAATCGTATTCTTGTATTCTTTAATTACAAATGAATCCCCATTTTATTTAAAAAAAAAAAAACAAAAAAAACGATTGAATCAAAGATTCAATAAATAATACTTAACAGATAAAGCTACATTGTGACTTTAAAAAAATGGAGGAAAAAAAAAAAAAAACAGTTTTCACTGAGTCAAACACAAGCTAAACAAGGCGCATGCTGAGTGAGGCCCCTAAGTTAGAAGTGTGAAAATTGTATGAAAACCAGGGATAATAGGACAAGTCAGTATAAGAGATATAAACTAATGAGTTTCCAAAAATAGAGGTCTTAAATGAGAGACTCTTCCCTTGTATTCATTGACCGTGTGGTGGGAATATATCCAGTTTTGAAAGCCTCATTAAGACCTGAATTGTTCATATAACATCACTTCTTCAGAGAAGTAACTTTTGACAAAAAGAAAAAAAAAAACGAAAAAAAAAAAAAAATAAATAAACAACGAAATGGTCTATCAAAGGGTTATACAGGCACAGCATAAATCGTTTGACTAAAAGATGGTACTGCAATAAAAGTTCCAAGAATGATTATCGCGCTTCTCAACAAGGTTTGTTTTTATGAGGCAAAAAACAATTTAATCGTGTCCCGAAATTCCGGTGGGACCAAGGGAGATAATTCCAAAGTTTGTCAAACCAGAGATGAATACAGTCAAGATTGTTAACACTGAAAGGTTTGACAGAGATCAAGACCTCATTGACATCGATACTATTTGGAAGATACACATAGTTTAATGCCGTGTCCGCTTCATCTCATCTGACTCAAATTGTATCTAAATTTATTTGCGGTAGTGTGTTCTCCATGAGAGAATAAAACATGAGTTAGAATCTTCATGAAATCTGATTGATCGCCCAAATCAACGCAGAGTTTATCATATTAACGTCTTCCTTTTTTCATGTATTATCTTCTAAGACAGATAATAAAAGAAAGAAAAAAAAACAACAAATTCAATTAACAGTTTAAAGATTCAAGCAAAAGCAAAATCAAAATAATTAAAAGAAAGAACAATACCCAAAGCATAACCCGCAGCAGTGAAGTACAGGTAAACATCTGACAGTTCTGCAGGGCTTTTCAAAGAAGATAAAAATTATTGTATTAAGTTCAGGGTTATGATTAAGAAATAGAGTGTGAGAGGGAGAGAGAGAGAGTGGGAGAGAGAGAGAGAGAGAGAGAGAGAGAGAGAGAGAGAGAGAGAGAGAGAGAGAGAGAGAGAGAGAGAGAGAGAGAGAGAGAGAGAGAGAGAGAGAGGAACTGACCGTTCTGAGCCTGGCTCTCCGCTCTTCCTGACTTGACCCAGCCTGACCAGTGTCTGAGGACAAAGAGAGACAATGGTGACCATTAGGAAACTACAGCAGACTTGTGCTTACTGTTGTTATAATCTTATTGTTGTCGTTGTCGTTGTTGTTGTTGTTATTATGTGTTGCGGAGGTGAGGTTTACGTAACTGTTGTTGTTACTGAAAGTTGTAAAGATACTTAGGCAGTGTGTTCTGTTCCTGCTCAGCTTCCACTTTTTAACAAGGCTATGGTGTCGGATAGGAAACTTGTTGTAAGACATATTAATATGGACCACAAGATTTTACTGGGCGAGTTAAATTTTCTTGAATACATAGGTATACTGCTCTCTTTATCTGTCTGGCTGGCTGGCTGGCTGTCTGTCGGTCCTTCCCTGTGTGTGTGTCTTTGTCTCTGTATATATATAATAATTATTGTCTCTTAAGTCGCCTACTATTCTTGGTTTCTTTATCTGTCTATCTCTACTTCTTTTTTTTGCCTCTCTCTCTCTCTCTCTCTCTCTCTCTCTCTCTCTCTCTCTCTCTCTCTCTCTCTCTCTCTCTCTCTCTCTCTCTCTCTCTCTCTCTTTCAACCCTTCTTTTAACCGCTTATTTATCCCAGTCTCTTTTTAAATTAAAAAAAAAGCTGAGTTTAACAACACTAAGTATGGCTTTGGCATACACAACCCCATGCATCATCATCATCATCATCATTATCATCCTCATCATCATCATCATCATCATCATCATCCTCATCATCATCATCATCATCATCATCATCATCACCGTAATCACCAAATCTTCAGCGACAGTACGACCATGTGTTTAGCAGATGCAGATTCAACAACAAAGTTATGCATGTAGTGAAAAGCAAAAATAAAGATCTGGCTAAAAAAAATGTTCATAAAATAAGACCTCACGTAGTCTTGTGTGATGTATTGAAAAAAAAAGTGAAAATTCTCATCAAATCTA
>JAWDGP010004442.1:467500-500000 GCA_033675545.1 Elysia crispata
TCTGTGAGATTAAAATAAACAACACCAACCTATTGAAAAGAACATTGAATGGCGGTATGTAATACCGTGCTGGAACTTCACACACCAAAATGAAGGTGTGAAGGAAATCCTATTTTCCCAACATTGTTAATTTTACCATGGCACATCAAAGTAATTGCCACGGGCAGAGAAATGGTAGAGAAATAATTCATCTCACCAGGAAATCCCCTCTGTTGTGCTGCGTACATGTTGTAGATATCGTCACACTGTCTTGAAATCACTCGTTCATTCAATCTCCTTGTGACCGCCTTGACCCCCCCCCCCCCTTTCCTATAAGAACTAACCTTGTAGCCCAAACAAATTTCTATCACTCGCATCCCAGCCTGGTTGAAACCAGCACTCAGCACACGACGGGACAACCATTTTTTGACCGTTCTATATGCATGTATCACTGCATCTTTTAAATTAAAGTTGATTCACAATCAGCGTCCATAATTATACAATTAGGGGCAAAATACATCAACGACACAAGCCAGCCTGTGTGGTGTTTGTGTGTTTGTGTGTGTGTGTGTCTCTACTATAGCGCTTACACACGATGAATCTCGTCCTGATGTTTGATCTTGCCACAACTATGCAGCACGAATGCTCTACCCACTGGGCCCGCTGACCGGTTGAAATCGAACCTCCCCCCCCCCACACACACACACACCTCCGCCCCCTTTTCCCCCATGTATACACTGAAGGGAAATAAACAGAGAAATACCATAATAAACTTTTTTTTTTAATTGAAATGACCTTATGTTCTTATCAGATAATCAAATTTCACACGATGCTCTTAATAAATAACACTTGACTTGCAAATAAAACCACCACCGACGTGTACGTTTAATGTACCACAGTCTCAGTTTACTGGGACGAGGTTAGAGTTAACCAAAACCCCAGAGGTTTAATACTGCCGCCTCATTAAAATCCTTCCTGAAAAGCGGGAAAGACAGAAAGTTTGGGCAAAAGAGACCGAAATGTTGACTTTGATCCAAAAGATGTGTTTACCTGGCCAAGGGAGATAATTCATTGCAAATAAAATCGGGCAAATGCTGGGCTTGCATCACACAACATCACAGAATGGGGGAGAGATGTGTATTTTCTGGTCGCCCATTCATGGAGCCTGGCTTACCACGGCACTCCGGGATTTTACTAGGCTTTGTGTAAGAGAAGTGGAGATTCTGGTGGCGAAAAATTGCGCTTTTCCTGTCATAGAAAGCGACCGAAGGGTGTGAGAGAGAAACACGAAAGAGGAAGAGATAAGCACAAAGACGATTGAGATCTTGAATGAGGAAATACCCGTAACCACATAAAAGAACAGTGATGCCCAAAATTCAGATTAAAATTATTTAAATACAATTTAATCTCCCGAGATGCATGTCAAATCTGATTAGCATACTTGGCCTCGTCTCGGCATGACGATGGCTGCCGCACAGAGCCCTTTATTGTATTTTACTTATTTTATTTATTTTTGTATTTTCGTGCTGATTTGTCCATCTTGAGAAAGATCTGGGTACATTGCTTCTTCTAAAACTCCCAACTACGAAACGAGTATGATCCCTTTCATAAACCATGCATTCAGATACAAATATAGACACACACATTCCCATCTTTTAGACGCTGGATTCTTGATTCAGTTTCACAGATCCAACCCAGCCTTAACACACCTAGTTCATCCATGGAAAGAACAATCCAGAAACAGCATGAATTATTTGTGGGTTTTATATGCATCGTGAAACTATGGGACCTGGAGAAAACTACAGCTCGCGTTTCCCTTTCTGACCATAATCATGTGACCATCTCTTGACCGTTCAAAAGTATAGTATCTTGTTTCTTTTGATCCTTTTCTCAGAAGTCTATTAATCCCTAGGAAAAAAAATTGAGGAAAAAAGATACAACTTCAGAGTATAAGATGAGAGAGGAAGAGGAAAATGGTGATAGCTTGATAGAATAGACATTCAGTCACGTTTTATACGAGAGAATAAAACTTCCGTCGATCTCCTCAACATTTTATCGGTTCGGTGAACAGGTTAGGGTGTTACTGTTAGACTCGAGAAATGTGCTCTGTGGGTGGGGTGAAAAGGGAGAGAGGGGGGGGAGAGAGAGAGAGAGAGAGAGAGAGAGAGAGAGAGAGAGAGAGAGAGAGAGAGAGAGAGAGAGAGAGAGAGAGAGAGAGAGAGAGAAACAGACGGGCAGACAGAGAAGGCTTATAGACGCTAAATGAGAGAAGAGATAAAGTAAGAACGAAATAAGAGAGACAGACAAACAAACAAAAATTGACAGTCGGAGATCGAAAAGACAAGTACAATACTAGGAAAGAAAAAGGGGAAGGAAGAGATGAAGAGACACGGGAAGAAATAGAGGGAGATAGAGAGGGGGTGGGAGAAAAAATGATAGGAGGGAGGAAACTAAATTATATTATGTGAGAGAAAGAGAGATTGAGAGAAAAGGCATGAAGAGAGAAACAGGAAAGTGATAGGCAATCTCTCTCTCTCTCTCTCTCTCTCTCTCTCTCTCTCTCTCTCTCTCTCTCTCTCTCTCTCTCTCTCTCTCTCTCTCTCTCTCTTCCCCCCCCCTTCCCCCCCCCTCCTCTCTCTCTAATGAAACGCGTGAAATCAAATCCTGGTCTCACACCTAAGCATTATCTCCAGTGACCCCTGACGCGGTCACTTTTAATATTTTTCTTGCCCTGACCATCGTGGCTATGGGGGTGGTCCAGTAGCTAGATACTCGCTTGAGCACATGGTCAAGGGCACGTTGTTGGGACTCTCCATCAGCACCGACCTCACAGAGACCAGAACACACAGGCCAAACTCTAACACTAAGCTGTTTACAGTGAGATGTGAGGCTTGCTCTACACCCCATCCCATTGGTTTTGGTTGGTACATATAATGCATCTGATTACTAAACACGATCCTCTAAATGTATGGACAATTAGCGAGGTAAGAAATCATTCGACCACTTCTGGCTTCTAAATGTCTCATTGCTGTCACATTGCTCTTTCTCTCTCTCTCTCTCTCTCTCTCTCTCTCTCTCTCTCTCTCTCTCTCTCTCTCTCTCTCTCTCTCTCTCTCTCTCTCTCCCTCTCTCTCTCTGCTCTCCCTCTCTCTCTCCGTGTCTCTCTCTCCCTCTCTCTCTGCTCTCCCTCTCTCTCCGTCTCTCTCTCTCCCTCTCTTTGTCTCTCTCCCCCTTTCTCTCTTCTCCTCTCTCTCTCAACTTATCTCATGACTAACTATGATCCTTAAATTTATGGACTATGACCGATTGGAACAAATTAAGAGATCCATCGGTCACGTTCGATATAATTTACTAATGGTGACAGCAATTATAACAAAAAACAACTTTAATTTCTATTTCAATAAATTAAAAAACAGCAAAAGAGTATGATAATAGTATATCCGATTCCATAAATTAAGTAACTGAAATTAAAATCGTCCACTGAAATAAACATATCAGCTGATCTTGAAATTCGAGGGATATTGATATTTCATGGGTCATTATCAAATTATTCAGCAACCAAAACAGTTACTATGCAAGCAGGAAATAGCAGAACAAAACCACAATCATACAAAATAAAATAGATATCTTGCGTCAGGAAGTAAAACAAAGGGGAAGTGTGTATGTGCATGTGCGGAGAGACACACAGAGACAGAGAGAGAGAGAGAGAGAGAGAGAGAGAGAGAGAGAGAGAGAGAGAGAGAGAGAGAGGGGGGGGGGGGGGGGGGGGGCTTCCTAGAATATTAAAGTCGAGTGTGAAAATAATGAAACGAGATATAAATTTCGATGATTCATCGACCTGTCTCACTTTGACACTCCTGGATAGTTTCCTCTGCTGTGGCTTTGCTTATGTTTTTGTCCAGTAGATTTAGATTGTGATCGCTTGACCTCGAGGTCAATCACCGCTGTGGGCGTGCACTACTGCGACAGGTTAAAGGTCAGATCACGTGACACAGATCAAACCAAAGAGAACGGATGGAGAAAGGTTTTAAAATAATAATTTTATATTTAGGATAATTTTTACTCTGTTTGAGCGGTATAGTTTTGAGTTAAAACGTGTTGATCATTCTTATTTTTAAATTTTTTGTTTATTTTGTTTTTTGTTTCTTTTTTGTTTTTCAGTAATTCCGCCTGACAAAGACTAGAACCGAATCCCCCAAGGAACAAGCGACAAAGTAATAATGATAATTATTCACGCAAAAACCTGGGTTATGGATAGAACCTTCCGATATGATGGATGAAAGTCCAAGAAAGATAAAAGAATTATTGGTGAATCCCCGCTCGGAAGTCAAGAAATAAAAAAATACAGGAGGGAGAAAGGATGGGGCATGAGAGAGAGAGAGAAAGAGAGAGAGAGAGAGAGAGAGAGAGAGAGAGAGAGAGAGAGAGAGGGGGGGGGAGAAATGGAAATAAGTGCTAAAGGTAAGGAGCAAGATAAGTGGCTTTATGTTTATTGCGCCCGTTCTACCTCACAATAAAAATGCCGTCCGTCTAATTTGATTGTAAGCCAATAACAAGATCTAGAACACAAAGCCAGTTTATTACACACGCCTTATCTCAGCTGTGACATACACACCCTAGTGTACAGTTTACTGCACAATTCTGTCTTAAAATTAGCTTTACATTTATCATAATCTTTAAGTTGCGCTAACCAAACTCTTGGTTTATTGTTTTTTTTATGACCCAAGGCTAGGCGGAGCAAACAAGTCCACATGACAAAGCCAGTAAGCCTTGACTAATTATGGCATAATAAAATCTGGCTACTGCGCACACAGTGCTTTCTCCAGCCTCTTGGGGACAGTACATAACTTTATACTGTGTAGACTGCAGAGCTAGAGATGGTCCTGGGTAGGAGCTAGAGGGTAGTACCATCTAGACTGATGGTACTGGGCTAGGGACAAAGATATTGGTAACACACTACATAGTGCATACAGATAATTGTTAGCTACACCGTGCCATCCTGCTGCTGTAGATTTGTGGCGAAGACTTGCTTGAGAAGTCCGTGGTGTTAGAGTGTGTGTCGATGGCTGAATAGAAAACCTCGCATCGACACAGGAGAGAAGCTAGGGTTCGAGCCAAGCAGCCACCATGTCAAAGAGGTCAAACGGGCTCGACTGATGGGTCACTTAGTGTCAAACGTCATGCGTCTCTTAGATAATTATTTTCCATGTTCATTACGAAGAGGGTGTATCAAATGTTTAAAGCAGGCATGTAAGTCCGGCCCTCGGGCCCAGATTCGTGCGGCCCGTGATCAAATTTACTCTGGCTCGCAGCCTCTTTCATAAAATCAATAATAACTAAACGTTAATGTTCAAAGAATGTCAGGCTGGAAACATCAAACTTTCCTGATTATAGGCAACCCTTGATTGCATCCTTTTACATTACCCCTATTCACCCAGCAAAGAAATATATAGATCCTAGATACATAAAATCACAACAAAATTGCACTTGATTAGCCTCATCAGAATAACCAGTGGTCAGTGGTCAGTAAATGTCGTTGGCCAAACACTAAGAGAGCAGCAAAGACAGTATGCACCTTGAGGCTAATGTCCAGTGAGTGGCCATCTTAGCTAACATTCATGTTAGTAGCGCTCTCGATAGCCATCAGCAGGAACTGTGCCTGATCCTGGCTTGACCACTTGACTAAGAGGGGAAAAAAACCCTAAGTGTTTATGTTCCTAGACTATGTCAGTTGTTTTCTACTGTGACTCTCTCTTTCTCTCTCTCTCTCTCTCTCTCTCTCTCTCTCTCTCTCTCTCTCTCTCTCTCTCTCTCTCTCTCTCTCTCTCTCTCTCTCTCTCTCTCTCTCTCTCTCTCTCTCTCTCTCTCTCTCTCTCTCTCTCTCTCTCTCTCTCTCTCTCTCTCTCTCTCTCTCTCTCTCTACTTTTCCCTCTGTCACAGACTAAATCCAGCCTCAGTCTTCAACTACGTCGATACAGCTCTCGAGTTTCCTTAGTTTTTTTTTTTTTTTTTTTTTTTTTTTTTTCCTTCGAATGAAAACCCTACTTTTTCGCTGCGCCCGATTGTATATCAATTCATTTATACATACTTTCGACCATTTACCTTAATTACCTCCGTATCTGTTTTTCGACAGATTTGTCTTTCTACCAACCTTTTTTCCTTTCTATCTTTTCTTGATTTTTGCCCTTCTGTAAACTACAGTCCCCTCCCTTCTGTAACCATAATAAATAACCCTTGATCCTTCTTATAGAAAACGTTTACAAGAGACCTCCCCTGCCAACACCCATTCAACATGTTCTCCTCCCAACTCTCTGTCCTCATGCTTTTTTCCTTTTTAAATTCCTGGTATTATTATCCTCTCACAGTAATACTCGAGTATTTCTGTCCTCTCAAAGCACTAATCTTTGTCTCCCTTACACACACGAAAGGTTACATAACTTTACCTGGTCTTAGCTTTCATGAAAACAAACTGTTGTTACGTAAGGTTTCCTTGTTGTCTGACCAACGTTTTGCCCAATAGACGACCACCATCACTTCCATTCCGTGGAACTCTTCGGTGTTTTTTTGGCATGCAGCTCACTACTACGTCATGGTTTTAGTCTGTTTTTCTTATCCCTCCCTCCCAATTCTCTGTTTCCTCTTTTCTACACCCCCTCCCTCCGCCAACCACCCATCTCACTTCAGTAAAGAAAGAGAACCCTGCAAACATTTATACATCATGGATCTCCATTAATTCACTTCATAAAAAGAATTATGATCTTTTAATGTTTTTACCCGGTACAAGATTTTTTGGGGAGAGGAAATTATTCCAAAAGTAAGATCAAAGACTTTTTATTGAGACCCACAACCCTCTCTTGAGGTTCTGGCCAGTTGAGGTATTTAAAGAACTTCGAGCTAACGTCGAACGCTGGAGGTCCTAGCGTCGTTCATGGAAGAAGCGTCCTAGCTACGGTCCTATCTCGACTGTCCTAGCATGGCGAGCGGAAGAGACCCCCTGGGATCCTGCCGTACAGACGACATAGGACTCTACTGCTATATGGGACTAGGACAACTCTACAGGAAGGCGGGGCATCCTTTACTGTTTTTGGTCGGTTTCAATCCACACCAGTCCTAGATATACGAACTGGAGTTCCAGTGGCACGATAAAGACCAAAAAAATTCACCTAATTTCAAGATAGAATAAAACTGTGCGTGTGTTTTAATGTAGTTTCACATCTGCCAGTTTCAAGCGATAAGTTAATATCATTACAAAGATTCATGGAACCGGTAGCAGTGTTTTGATTATAAAAAAAAAAAAAACCGGGATTGCTTTGTCTTTCAGTTCCGCTCTTAAAGCTTCTCTGATTGAAGGGGGGAAAAAGCTTGAAAAGGTCTACTATACAACAAGATATATCATCTACCAACATTTATCAATCAATCACTAAATCGCAAAAGTAACCTCAATCTTCCAGTGAAACAATCAGTCAACGGTTTATTCATTTGGTCACTATATCCATTAATTAACCAATGAAATAAACAACTGAAAATCAACCGATCATCCAAAGAATGAAATTTATATGAATAACTTCCTTCCTCACTCCCTCATTCGAACTAACGTTTACCTTGGCTAATCAATGAAATCATCCAATCACTTTCTTTATCAATTTGTTTATAACTCTATCAGTATTTCAAACATTTAACCAACCAATTTGTATAAACTCTTTGAAAGTCCCCCAACAGTGTCATAAAAAAAACCTGAATATTGAGAAGATTGTGTCAGATTACGGCATGGGCGTGTCTCACCACATCCTAGAATATCATCCCAACACTCACTTCAGCTCTGCGCTAAGTCCTTACATGTGACTGCACGCACGGGTTGCCAACCAGTGCTCACATACACCGCACGCCCTGCACGTGCAGGACACATTAGCGCAGCTATTCGAGACAGTGAGCACTCTTGGTCGTGACATGAGCCTCTATCAAGATCCAACACCAGCCTTCAGTTACAGGGTCATTCATGGGAAACATAAGCCGCCAGTCTACATTGTACAGCCGATTGCCCAAAAAGGCTGTTAAGAGGGATTAGTTTGATGAGGTTAGAATGGTCTGAGATCCTCTTATTGTGGATGGACTATATCAGACGATCAATCAGGGTTTATGACAGTCCTGATAATTAAAAACCTATACCGACCTGCAATAAGATCCCGTTACACATTACACTATTCTAAGCGTTATAGGAGATTTTACTGAAGAACCCAAAACAAAACAAAAATGTATGTTCTGTTTCATTGAGAATACCGACATTAAAGGTGAATAGGTGGAGCTCAGTACCAGAGAGATGGCCACAGGAATCTAAACAGTGGTATACGTTTCTTACGATCATAGAAATACATGTATATGGCAAGTTTCTGAACGATCACGTAAACATCGGCACTGCAGTAAGCGAGGTAAGCTTCAGAGTTGATGGCTTGTAGAACTTAGGCTATGACCATAGCTAACATCCATTCCCACTGTTACTGTTGTATAGATCTTGATATTCGGTGCAACAGACACAAGCACACAAATACAGACACACACCAGGTAAAGCGGAACAACAAGATGACATTAGTCCAGCGTGTACGCGCGTGTGATGGCTGATGTTACAACACAGCCCTAGATCAACACGGACCACAAGTGATTCGATTATCACTTAATTAATAAAGAATTGATATCTTGATGAGTTGCCTTTTTGCTGTTTAACGATGGTAACTGGTATCGATACATAAATCGATATAATTGTTAGATCAAACTTAACGGTCCTAATCAAGTCGTCACTATCGACAGCTACAAGTCAGAACACAACACTGATGCCTGCTTTGAAATATTAAAGCTTAATTATCAATTTTTACAAAATATCAAATTATCATATTTTGAATTTTCCGATATGATTGTACAGTCAAGCAAATCTGCAGCTGTCGTGAATCCCTAGAATGAATGCACAGCACATATGGTATTCTACCACACACTGAAACTGGCAACAATATATGACAAGTCCGGGCATCGATCAAACTACATGTAGCTAACATATTAGGAAAACCCTACTTTCGCATTGATCCGTGCATTAACATTCCATGGAAGGACTTACATTACATATTTTGAAATACATGTACACATTCAGTATGTCGGACATAAGGAATTGTATACACAGACGAGAGTCAGATATTCAAATCACCAATATTACATCTAGTTAAAGCATTATCTTATTCCAGATTGTACAATCACCGCGATTCGCCACTGCCCTATCTAGTTATAGGATTATCTCAATCAAGATAATACAATCACTGTGAATCGACACTGCTCTATCTAGTTGAAGGATTGTCTCAATCAAGATTGTAAAATCACCGCGATTCGCCACTGCCCTATCTAGTTCAAGGATTCTCTCAATCAAGATTGTATAATCACTGTGAATCGACACTGCTCTATCTAGTTGAAGGATTATCTCAATCAAGATTGTACAATCACTGTGAATCGACACTGCTCTAGATCCATCTAGTTAAAGGATTGTCTCAATCCAGATCGTACAATCACTATGTTTCATCTTATTATAGGATTGTCTCAATCCAGATCGTACAATCACTTTGTTTAATCTTATTAAAGGATTGTCTCAATCCAGATCCTTTAATCACTTACAAATCGCCACTCTCTTATCTAGTAAAAGGATTGTCTCAATCCAGATCGTAAAACCACTGCAAATCGCCACTCTCTTATCTAGTAAAAGGATTGTCTCAATCCAGATCGTAAAACCACTGCAAATCGCCACTCTCTTATCTAGTAAAAGGATTGTCTCAATCCAGATCGTAAAACCACTGCAAATCGCCACTCTCTTATCTAGTAAAAGGATTGTCTCAATCCAGATCGTACAATCACTGCGAAAAGCCAACTCCTAAGCGCCAGTCACTGCCTGCCATCAGTCATTTGGCCGCGAAACAAGGCGATTGACCACTGTTGTTCTATACAGCGGTAGCTTAGCCTTGACAGATGTAGATGAAGATCTATAAAACACGCCTGGTCTACTTACTGCCACAGTGACTGCTACAGGTGGAGGACGAAAAGCCTACCAGTGCAGTGACTAGAGTGACAGAGAAAGCTTTACTGGGATCTAAACATCTAGTATGCAGTTAGCTGGCTTTGGGGTGGTGGTGGTGGTTGGATGTTAACTAGAGAGGTGTGGGGAGAGTAGGGTGGCTAAGGCAGGGGTCTCTGTCAGCTACTCTTCGCTGATTATGAGGGGAAAAAATGGAGAAACACAAAGTGGTGAACTAATCAATAGTAGAAAGGAGGGGGCGAGAGAGAGAGAGAGAGAGAGAGAGAGAGAGAGAGAGAGAGAGAGAGAGAGAGAGAGAGAGAGAGGGGGGGGGGGTGGGGGGTTCGGAATGGTGAAAGATGAATTAACGAAAGTGAGAAAGAAAGAATTGGGGAAAATATACACGTTTTAGAGATGGGGAGAGAAGAAAAGAGCAAGAAATAGAGAGATAATGTTGTAAGAAAAGACAAATGGTATGGAGACAGAGATAAAACAAAACATCTGAAAGACAGATTGAGAGACATACAGTCACACCTATAGAGACAGAACTATGTCGAGACCAGTGTTAGGGTAGGCTGGACTAAACCACTGTCCAGCTAATCCTGTGGTAGAGTTCCTAGGACTTCACCACCACCCCCAGTTACAGAGAGGAGAAAGCTGACGAGGTCCACGACTGTTTTAACATGGTGTTTGCTGGGGGTATGTCACGAAAAAAAATTGATTTGATTCATACCCCCGCAGCAGCTTTTGTTTGTATTGTACTCCTCTGTCGTCCTGTGCCTCTCTCTCTCTCTCTCTCTCTCTCTCTCTCTCTCTCTCTCTCTCTCTCTCTCTCTCTCTCTCTCTCTCTCTCTCTCTCTCTCTCTCTCTCTCTCTCTCTCTCTCTCTCTATCTCTCTCACACACACACACTCTCTCTCCTTCTCTCCCGCCCTGTCTCCCTCTTTCTCTATCTATCTCTATCTCCCCCTCTCTCTATCTCTCTCCCTCTATCTCTCTCTACCTCTCTGTCTCTCTCTCCTCACAGATCTACGCATTCACACACATATAAACATATTCTGACGCACAGCGATAGGGCGATGGTTAGAAAGGAAAAAGATACTCCTTCTATCCTATTTCGACGTACGTTTTTCTATGTTTTTTTTTTTTTTTGCTAAAGTAAAGAAAAATAGTGTGTTTACA
Source organism: Elysia crispata (assembly GCA_033675545.1). Classification (NCBI taxonomy): domain Eukaryota; kingdom Metazoa; phylum Mollusca; class Gastropoda; family Plakobranchidae; genus Elysia; species Elysia crispata. The sequence continues at coordinate 478,703 of JAWDGP010004442.1, forward strand.
TGCACATGTATGTGGTCACTATAATAATGTTGGCCTGCATTGATACCAGACATAAATATCACGTCGTGGGCCTGGGTTTGAATCCCTATCTGTCCAAGAGTTTTATAGCGTGATTGAGGCCTGTTGTCTATCTCCTGCGCTCCTGGCTTAAGAGCATTAAGAAACTTAGGTAGTGAAGAGTACCTGGTACCTGGGACAATAGGATGATGAATCTCCCCTAGGATGTTCAGGCCAGAAACTTGGGTAGGGAAGAGTACCTGGTACCTGGGACAATAGGATGGTGAATCTCCCCTGGGATGTTCAGGCCAGAAACTTGGGTAGGGAAGAGTACCTGGTACCTGGGACAATAGGATGATGAATCTCCCCTAGGATGTTCAGGCCAGAAACTTGGGTAGGGAAGAGTACCTGGTACCTGGGACAATAGGATGATGAATCTCCCCTAGGATGTTCAGGCCAGAAACTTGGGTAGTGAAGAGTACCTGGTACCTGGGACAATAGGATGGTGAATCTCCCCTAGGATGTTCAGGCCAGAAACTTGGGTAGGGAAGAGTACCTGGTACCTGGGACAATAGGATGGTGAATCTCCCCTGGGATGTTCAGGCCAGAAACTTGGGTAGTGAAGAGTACCTGGTACCTGGGACAATAGGATGGTGAATCTCCCCTAGGATGTTCAGGCCAGAAACTTGGGTAGGGAAGAGTACCTGGTACTTGGGACAATAGGATGGTGAATCTCCCCTGGGATGTTCAGGCCAGAAACTTGGGTAGGGAAGAGTACCTGGTACCTGGGACAATAGGATGGTGATTCTCCCCTAGGATGTTCAGGCCAGAAACTTGGGTAGGGAAGATTACCTAGTACTTGGGACAATAAGATGGTGAATCTCCCCTAGGATGTTCAGGCCAGAAACTTGGGTAGGGAAGATTACCTAGTACTTGGGACAATAAGATGGTGAATCTCCCCTGAGATGTTCAGATCAGCCATTTGGGTAGTGAAGTGAACCTTGTACCTGGACAACAGGATGGTGAATCTCCCCTGGGATGTTCAGGCCAGAAACTTGGGTAGTGAAGAGTACCTGGTACCTGGGACAATAGGATTGTGAATCTCCCCTGGGATGTTCAGGCCAGAAACTCGGGGAGTGAAGAGTACTTGGTACCTGGGACAATAGGATGGTGATTCTCCCCTAGGATGTTCAGGCCAGAAACTTGGGTAGGGAAGATTACCTAGTACTTGGGACAATAAGATGGTGAATCTCCCCTGAGATGTTCAGATCAGCCATTTGGGTAGTGAAGTGAACCTTGTATCTGGACAATAGGATGGTGAATCTCCCCTGGGATGTTCAGGCCAGAAACTTGGAGGTTGATCACAAGCAACTCGCAGAGGAATATCCTCGTGTCTAAAGCGTGTGATTTTCGACAGCGTGTTCATAGCCTCTTCATCACAACTCTGCCAAGCCCGACGGAGGCTAAAATGATATTGTTGAGAGTGTCCAGCTACAGTTGATGATATACTTCTCTCGCACATCTCGGCGTAGCCACTATGTATGTCTACTTCACTGCTGCTCAAAATAATGCTCTTAAATTATACAATGCTTGAGCCTAGGAGGTACTAGGAAGGTTCAAGTTTAAACAAAGTGCAGATTTGTTTTTCAAATATCACAATGTGTGAAACAAATTAGTGCAGCTAGTGAGTTGGTAAGTAGCTTGGTTTGTGTGTAGATACCTGGGCTCACGTGACATCGTGTTGAGGCTTGAGGTCACGTTAGGAAATTACACCAGTGACAGGTCTACAGGCATGGTGCGACACAAGGAGAATACAAGCGTGTCAACAATAATTGTGATTTCTTTCTCATTTTTATTAACTTTTCTTCGTAGAATCACCAATGACAACACTGAAAACCTGTCATATTGGTTTATGTAAATATAATTACAGAGTTTTTGTGTCCCAAACAATCAGTCTTTGATTGAACTTGACTTTTTAAAAATCATTTCAATGCATGAAGGCGCCTTACCAGAGATAACAGAATCCATTATCTGCTGCTTCTAGTGAGTTCAAAGAGAGACCCTTCTTACTACATCTATATAATACACTAGACAGTAATTGTTGACCCAGAGTCCATACCGGGTCAATTCGCAACCCGTTTCGGGAGTGTAAATGTGCGACAAAAAAAATTTAAAAAATTTAAAAAAAATAAAAAACTAACGCAGTATCACTTGGAAAATCTTACCGTCCAGAATAAAAGGAAAAATATAATTAAAAATAACACAACGCTTGAATTCTGCACTGGGTGTATATTTCCCATAGCAGTAAAAGTCAGCTAGAGGTGTTCTGCAGTGCTTTAAGCTATGAAGGTATTGAAATTTCTCTAAGGCAGGATCAGTGCAGATCTAGGCAGAAAGGAAAGAGGTTGCTATGAGCGCAAAGCTTAGATGGGGAATTAAGAAGTTCGTTAATCTCTTACTACCCTGACTGGTCTGAAGGATTATCTGGTTTTTTGGGGGGTTTTTTGGTTTTTTAATCACATTTCATCTCCTTATTTAAACAAATAAATCTCAAGGGTGAAACGATCATGACGCGGAAATTGATTAAAAAAAAATAGGGCAGAAAAGAAAGGAAAAATGTCGATTGCTACTGAGACAAAACTTCCAACTGGTTTCAAGCCATCAGACGCTGGTCTCAGTCACGAGGTTTCTTGCACGCACGTGTGTGTTTGTGTGTGAGGTAAAGGAAAAAGGGGGGGGGGGGGGGGGAGCATTTAAAACAAAAACCACCATTTTCATGCAATTATTTTGCAAATGCCGACCTATAGAGAAGTACAAATAGTGCAGCCTCCTTCCAGCGCCGCACAATGGAACTTCAATTATCAGCGATAAAAAAAAAAACGCGTGGGTCAGGTTGATCCTGATAGTTGGACAGGCTTGGAGTAAAGAATCAGGCTTGTCCACTCTCTAGGTCATAATGGGCTTGCCTTCGTTTGACATTCAGCCAGAAGTGATAGATGATACAGAGAAAACACACACAAACAATCACGGAGAGAGAGAGAGAAAGAGAGAGAGAGAGAGAGAGAGAGAGAGAGAGAGAGAGAGAGAGAGAGAAAGAAATGTAGAGAAAGAAAGATAAAGATGGGATAAGAGAGAAAGAGAGAGACAGAGAGACAGAGAGAAAGAGAGAGATGAGGAAATAGTAAAACGACAGAGTTGAAAGAAAAGAGGATGAAAGAGAAAACTGAGCAGTTTGAGAGTCAAGGAGGCGAGCTAGAGAAGAACTAGAAGTGCTTATTAACGCCATATACTCACATATTTTCAACAGTAGCGTCTGAAGATCTGGACCAGATCATGGCCAATACCTTCCAGGTAGATCAATTCTAGATCTAGATCTTCTCTACTTTCCCCAGGTAGATCAATTCTAGATCTAGATCTTCTCTAATTTCCACAGGTAGATCAATTCTAGATCTAGATCTTCCCTAATTTCCCCAGGTAGATCAATTCTAGATCTAGATTTGCTCTATGTTCCCCAGGTAGATCAATTCTAGATCTAGATCTTCCCTAATTTCCCCAGGTAGATCAATTCTAGATCTAGATCTGCTCTAATTTCCCCAGGTAGATCAATTCTAGATCTAGATCTTCTCTAATTTCCCCAGGTAGATCAATCCTAGATCTAGATCTTCTCTAATTTCCCCAAGTAGATCAATCCTAGATCTAAATCTTCTCTAATTTCCCCAGGTAGATCAATCCTAGATCTAGATCTTCTCTAATTTCCCCAGGTAGATCAATCCTAGATCTAGATCTTCTCTAATTTCCCCAGGTAGATCAATGCTAGATCTAGATCTGCTCTAATTTCCCCAAGTAGATCAATCCTAGATCTAGATCTTCTCTAATTTCCCCAGGTAGATCAATCCTAGATCTAGATCTGCTCTAATTTCCCCAGGTAGATCAATCCTAGATCTAGATCTTCTCTAATTTCCCCAGGTAGATCAATTCTAGATCTAGATCTTCTCTATTTTCCCGAGGTAGATCAGTTTTAAATCTAAGCTCTCTGTTATGATCTCTCCAGGTAGACTAATTCTAAATCTCGGTCTGATGTGATGCTGATAATTGTGATGGAGAAGTGACCAGATGGTGCCTTTGGAGACAGAAGCCCAGTGGTCAGTGAGCTTACGCAGTGACCACTCGGTTAAAAACTATTTCAGAACAGTTGCTTGAGACTGCACTTAAAGGCAGCGCATTTCATCACGCGTGGCAGGTCAAAAAAAAGTTTATATATAAATATATATATATATATATATATATATATATATATATATATATATATATATGTAAATATATGTAACAGATGAAACGTCTGATTATAATTTGCGACAAAGTTGTAGTTGTTGTTTTTTTTAAATGGTGACGGTGGTCAATGGGTAAGGTTTCGGCCCAAAGGTTCAAGTCTGGTGAATGAAGATTTTTTGTGTATGGGAAATGCACTTAACACAATGACAAACATGAATAGGTTTGGGTCTTGGCTGGGAGTCTTCGATACACCACCGGTCAGTCCTGAGAATAGGATATGATCGTAAACATCCGGAAAGATTACAGTTTTATTCACGTTACAATCTCCTTATAAGACTGGTGTCAATATCTTGCTAGGGAGAGAGAGGTAGAGAGAAAGGAAGAAAGAGAGGTAGAGTGAGACAGGTAGAGAGAAAGAAAGAGAGATAGGTAGAGAGAGAGGTAGATGGAAAGGAAGAGAGATAGGTAGAGAGAGAAAGAGAGAGAGAGAGAGAGAGAGAGAGAGAGAGAGAGAGAGAGAGAGAGAGAGAGAGAGAGAGAGAAATAGGGGTATATGTGGAGAGAAAATGATAGACAGATAAAGACAAAAAATGAGAGGGGGACAGCGACTGCTTACATGTGCGGAAATGAGAAGAGGTAAAGGACAGATAGACTGGACTCTTAACGGGTGTTGCAGGTAACTCCAGGACCTGGACGAAACATATTAATAATTTAACATTCTTAATTAGAAATTACGGTAGAAGTCGGTGAGCCGCTCAGTCCTTGCCATGGAGCGTGATTCGCGAGTGGAGGATCAGGTCTCTACTGCATGGGGCGTACATTGATTCTATTCAATGCGCAATACGGTGAAAGGATTGAAGCGGAAAAGAGAGAGAGAGAGAGAGAGAGAGAGAGAGAGAGGAAGGAGAGAGAGAGAACAGACAGACAGAGAGAGACAGGCAAGCAGACAGACAAACTGATAGACAGAGACAGACAGAGAGGTGGTGGGAGAGTCACAGGGAGAGGTAAAGAGAGAGAGACAGACAGACAGACAGACAGACAAACAGAGATATATATATAGAGAGAGATGTAGAATATAAACTTAAAAAAGAGCAGCAGGAAAATGATAACAATGGAAGAGAATAAGAGTGCGGATAGACAGTATACAGGTAAGAGAGAGTAGATGGAGAAAAGAAGAAAAGATCATTTTCATGATGAAGAAGAAAAGGAAGAAAGAGAAGAAGAAGAAGAAGAAGAAGAAGAAGAAGAAGAAGAAGAAGAAGAAGAAGAAGAAGAAGAAGAAGAAGAAGAAGAAGAAGAAGAAGAAGAAGAAGAAGAAGAAGAAGAAGAAGAAGAAGAAGAAGAAGAAGAAGAAGAAGAAGAAGAAGAAGAAGAAGAAGAAGAAGAAGAAGAAGAAGAAGAAGAAGAAGAAGAAGAAGAAGAAGAAGAAGAAGAAGAAGAAGAAGAAGAAGAAGAAGAAGAAGAAGAAGAAGAAGAAGAAGAAGAAGAAGAAGAAGAAAAAAAAAAAAAAGAAGAAGAAGAAGAAGAAGAAGAAGAAGAAGAAGAAGAAGAAGAAGAAGAAGAAGAAGAAGAAGAAGAAGAAGAAGAAGAAGAAGAAGAAGAAGAAGAAGAAGAAGAAAAAGAAGAAGAAGAAGAAGGAGAAGAAGAAGATAAGGAAGAAAGAGAAGAAGAAGAAGAAGAAGGAGGAGCACGCAAAAATGGAATCAAGAGGATGAGGAGAGTGAGAAGAAAAGAGGAATGTGGACGGTCGAAGAAAAAAAAAAAAAAAAAAGAAGACAAAACTGAAGGTTGCAGTCCTGTTAAGAGATGTTGAAATAAATGACAACTGTAGAACACACAGTCCCTTGAAGTAGCTCAAATATGTATGATGTTATAAACGAATAATTCCCCTGTATTTTTCCTCTAGCATTACGAGACTGTTACGCTAGCAGAGCCGAATATCTGGGTCTCTTTACATTCAACCATGACGCAGGCGCACGTCTGCTTGTTTGCGTTGAACTTTTCCAGCTGAATTAACGATTTAAATTTTTTTTGTTGTATGTCAAACCGGTCCTATTGAAAAGCCTCTTGCCAAGCACTTACTATGTGCTAGCCCAATCTTTTCGTCTCCTTATTTCCTTTTCTTTTTTTCTTTTTTTTTTATTTTGTTGACTTTCCTATTCCGATATTAAAATGCTTCTTGACGTCACATGAAGCAATCTCTATTCTACGCTTTGCCTCTCATACAGCAGCCGACCTGTTCTGTGCGCCAGAGCCAAGTGCGTTTTTCACATGCGGTTTAAATTTCATTTGCAAACTCTATACAAATTTTTTAACAAAAGAGGGGTTTCTTTTTTATGCAATCTATTTTTCCTTGATTATGTGTGGTGGTTTTAGCAAGCAGTTCAAATCACATCTTACAGTGAGTTTCCTTTCAAAACAGAAGTAGCACCGTGTGGCACTCGTTGACCCTTCCCAGAGGAAACTGTTTGGTGTTGTGTGTATGTATGTGTGTGTGCCTAACCCTCCAAACACATCATTAGCGTAATGTATGGCAGAAAAATAAATCTAAATGAAAATAACAATAGATCTATATAGCGTTGAAATCACGACAAATGTAATAAAACTTGAAAATGATGGAGAAAGAGACACTTGGAAAGAAAAGGAGAGAGCTGAGAGAGAGAGAGAGAGAGAGAGAGAGAGAGAGAGAGAGAGAGAGAGAGAGACAGACAGACAGACAGACAGACAGACAGACAGACAGACAGAGTTACACCTCTTACCGCGGGCCTGTGTCCTCTCCCTCCTTAAGCTGGAGAAAATCGGCCTGCTGTCATCTTTTAAGGTAACCGCGTCCATCTTGGGAGAGGCTATCCCTGCCTCTTTTTCTTTCTCTCTCTCCTCTTTTTCTCCCTCAATCAGTGTCCTGCTCTCCTCTCTCTGTACAGCTCCGTTTGTCTACAACTGGTAAAATAAATCCGACGACTTATGAGTATCTACTGTTGGTACAGCGTCTCCAGGCGATGAAAGATTGGCAGGGTATGGTATCTCGGGATATTTCCACACCATGACACAATTTCGTTGTTTGATAGCACAATAACCATCACACCACACAGTTTCTATCAGATTTGTTCACACACATTATGAAAAAGGTTTGTCGGTCGGGATGTTTAAAAGTTTACGACACCTGATCTAACCAGAAACGATATATATATATTGTAAAAATACGACATAGATTTCTTGAACACAGTAGGCTAACTTCCTCTATGACGGCAAGAGGTAAAACATAAAACTATCACTGAACACAGCATCATTGTCTGAAATCACTCATCGAGCTAAAGAATCAAAACGATATGCTTCACTCGAATATACCAGACTTGCACTAACCATGTAACTGAAACCCTAAGAATCCAACTAGTATGTTGGAATCGCTTGAAGATGTATCGGACTTGTGACAAAAGTTGTTGGGCAAATCATTTGCTTTAGGATATAGCGGGATCGTTTGTCAAAGGTTCAAATCCCGCACATTGAGTACATGAAGAAACTCTAAGCTTTGAAGCCCCAGTGTTCAGCTAACTGGCCTTCGGTATCGAACTTACCATCTGCTAGGTCCTTAAAGTTCGAAATGATTGGTTGTTGATATATAGAAAATTTGATCTGAACTGAAAATAACTTTGTGATTACCCCCTAAGACTGGTCTTCGGAATTTAAAAAAATTCTCACAGTTTTAGTAACATGTTCATCATGCTCTACAGCAATCCCAAAAACTCTTTTCAACTTCTCACCGCAGGCGCATTGTTCTTAACTTACCAAAAACTGGAATCCCTTCACGACGGTAAATATCTAAGGAATTAGTGAAAACTTTAGACAATGATAAAAACTTTGATACGATACACCCACAGTTTCCCTGCTTGAATCTTACGTCATACCTGCCATAAGAGGTAAAAAAATAATAATTTCATTGTTAGTAGTAGTAATCATCAAAAAACCAAATGAACTTGTGATATATCCTCATCTATTTCAAAAGAAGCTGAGCGCTCCAAACTCAACAAGGACTAAAACACTAACTTCTGTATCGGGTGGAGTACTGCCTGTGGTATCGCCCCAAATATCGACCATACAATGTTAACAATGGGGCAGCCACTGGAGCAGCCACGAACTAAGGATCTTAATTGAAAAGACAAAATTCAGCTACCACTGGGAGAGAGCATGTGGGACAAGTCTCTGGGACAAGGTCATTGATCACGTGACGGTAATGACCCCACGTCAAGTTCAGGAGAGAAATAATCAAAAGGAACATTGTCCACTGTTATCACCTGGCCTCCTCCCAGTCCTAGCGTCAGCCCTACGGCCTGGTGTCAGTGTTCCCAGGCCTGGGGCTGTGAGGTCCATTCAAAGAAATGAACGACCCGGGGAAGGGAAACCATTATAGGTTGTAACTCGAGCGTCTCCCATCGGCTCATCCCAGGCTGTAGACACAGGCAGAGACTGGGAAGAATACAGACCGGATACAGACAGAAAGAGTCAGAGAGAAAAAGAAAGAGAGAGAGAGAGAGAGAGAGAGAGAGAGAGGGAGGGAGGGAGGGAGGGAGACATTAATCACCGAAATTTGCATACCTACGCCCTGGGCAGTCTGCAGCCATCCATGCCAAGTTCAGAATATGTGTGTGTGTGTGTGTTTATACGTATGTGGGTGTGAATTTCAAATATCGGATAATTCCAATCAAATTGTGCTAAGCAGGTTGATGTGAGACTGGAAGAGAATTGCACCAACTTATAAACCAAAGTACAAACAGCTATAGCCGTTTGGAAGACAAAAGTGTCGTGTCTATGGCTGGTTGCACGTCCTCCCAACTCGACGTCACTTGATAGAGTGATAACTACATAATATTATGTGTATCTCATAGCGAACAGTTTGTCATGATGGCCTGTTGTTCCATGCACTGTCAGTGACCTCACTCGGCAAGGTCGGTCATCACATATCGGCTGAAGGGTGAAGGCTGGAAGGGAATCTAGTTGCAGACAAGTTTTGGACTTGTATGCTAGCAACTCCCTTCCTACAAGAACCTCCCAATATAAGAGAGGATCGAGACAAGGAACGAGAGTTGAGGAGGCTGGAGGGGGGCGACACGGGGGCGTCCAGCTCGAGATAAGGATTTCAACACATTCTCCACATATTCTACATTATCTCACATGGGAAGATAACCCTGCGGATTCAGATGGGCCAATAGGTGGAGACAAACACAATTAAACTGACAAGAAATTGTTTGCGATTCACACAAATACTTCAGACTGTCAGTATCCCTAGTGTTATTCTTTCTTGCTTGTGTCAAGTGATATGGTTGCTTTTTTACCGAGGAGATACGAAAAACCTCACACAAAGAATCAGTGAATGATCTGTGCTACAAGCAACTAAGCCAACATAGTCACGAGATCTTCGTCACCAACGACAATAACCATGACTACAGACTGTTGCAGCTGTAGTGGCTGAAACATCGTCTCGTTTAGAACGGGCTGCATCAGCGGATACCATGGTAAATATATTTGAGCAATTTTCTGTAGACTATCCACTACATAACGATCTTCTGATATGTGAAAGCTATGAAGATGACACCGAAATGCTTTTAACACGGGACAGATAGTATTAAACCCGCGTCAGCGAGACTTTGTTTATCTGAGCTCAAGACGTTTAACCACTTTACCCAAACATTATCGACCTTCCAAGTCCTAAAAAAGTATTAATATCTGAAAAGGTACGGTCATTTTCGGGTCCAGAGCCTTGGTTAAAAGTGACATTAAAATATCAAGTGACAGCCATTTCATCACCAGCGGTCTTTCTTTGGAGCTGATGCAGAACGAATTTATTTCTAATCATAGCGTATTAAAACAGACAATTACCATAACAAAAATAACATGGAAACTTTATGGAGTATCTTTTGAGCGAGCAATAAAAAGAGCTGGTCCGTGAAGAGGGTAACCAGAGAGAATTGTGGGCGCGGCGCTCTAAACCCCAGCAGTTTGGGTTTCTCTCACGTAACATAAAAGATCTTTGTGGCTTGTGAGCTGCCTCAACTACACGTAATTCTATTGTGCGGTATGTACTGAGCTAAACGGCACCTTGACAGCAATAACTGCTCCACTGGAATATGATCCACATCTACATGAAGATCAGTTCTCTCGGGTAGACTATGAGGTTGTTGAGTTGGCAAGATTGCTAAGTAGCCATGTATATATATATATATATATATATATATATATATATATATATATATATATAGAGAGAGAGAGAGAGAGAGAGAGAGAGAGAGAGAGAGAGAGAGAGTCAGAAAGACAGAGACAGACAGACAGACAGACAGACAGAGACACGCAGAGAGAGGATGGGAGATACAGATGTTGAGGGGGTGAGAAAGAGAGGGTGAGAGATACGAAGAAACAAAGTAGATGAGAAGAGAGAGAGAGAGAGAGAGAGAGAGAGAGAGAGAGAGAGAGAGAGAGAGAGAGAGACAGAGAGAGAGAGAGAGAGAGAGAGAGACACAGACAGAGACAGAGACAGAGACAGAGAAAGAGAGACAGAGAAGGAGTAGAGAGAGACATAGAGAGAGAGAGAGAGAGAGAGAAATGTAACCAGGAAGAGAGGGAGGCGATTCTTCTTACTAAGGTTTACTCGTCTGTTTATCTTTTATTCTGTTAAATATATGTTTTCTCCTCATATCAACTGTTTGAGAATCACTCCGCTGTAGGCTCATAACAGTGCTGAGTGATAAAATTATCTTATTTTATCCTATTTTAAAAGTCCCTGTCTTGAGTCTAATCGCGACTGGCTTCCACGGCCTCTGGTGTAGCGAGATAAACAATGACAGAAAGAGGAAAATATGGATATACGGAGGAATGAACTTAGATTGTAACATCAGCTCTGCAAAAGAAGAAATACCCGTCACAAGCACATTCACAGTCTTTTTCCCTAATTCTCTTCCCTGAGTGGAGAGAGAGAGGAAAAAAAAAAGAAACTCCAGACCTATCAACCTCACAGATTCTAATAACTTCTTACCTCATGATGCAGCTACAGGTACATGTATAAGGCTCCGAAAAGCAGAAGACTAAAAAATTAACAAACTTTTTGCTAAGGAATTCCTAGTAATCTAGATATAAAATAGGTCGCGATTCTCGCAGTATATTCTACGAGAGGCGGGCAGGATAACACTTCAGTCGCCGAAAGAATAATAAATTGTCGCAACAAGTTCACGATTGACACCCAATAGATCCAGTTATAGCCTGCTCATTATTCTCAACCATATAAAAGGAGTCCATTCTCTTTAGGTTTAGTTGGCTGTTCCGCAATCAAATAAACCAAAACTTAAGAAGCGTAATGTATATTTCTGTCGCTATTTATCAGCTCTCATGTAATCCTACTGGTATTAATGCAAGTTCTACTTCCTTCTATCGGGAACTAGGAAGTAACAGGCAAGAGTAATACATTTTTTTAAATTGCTTGAGCAAGATAAAAAATACCCTTGAATTATCTTGTCGCATTTACTTGATTAAACTGATTAAAGCTAGGGTAATACTTAAATAAATCGACTTGATCAAACTGTTTAGAACTGTTGAATAACCTTGTTGCATTCACTTGATCGAAGTGATTAAAGCTACGATAATACCTAATTAAACTGACTTAATGAAACCGATTAGAATCGCTGAATTACCAAATTGAATCAAATTAATCAAATCGTTTAGAACCGCTGCATTACATAATTGATTCGACTTCATTAAACCGTTGAGAACCGTAGCTTCTTCTCGACACCCTAATATAACTTAAATTATCGCTAGTCTTATCTCGTAATCATTCTCCCAAGGGTTGACGAAAAAAAAAAATGGGGGGGGGGGGGGGGGGGGGGGGGGGGGAAGCAAGTGAGTTGAACTTTGATTGGGTGACGCGGTTGGCTTGGCAGAATCAGGTGTTCATTGATGGAGGACATGTGAACCAGTCCAGATATCAAAGAGAGTGTATTCTTCTGACTGACACACTGCACTTCACCAGTTCAATAACCTTCTAAGTGGTCGATGTGGATCCATGGAATCTGAGCTCCAGTTCGTCTTATCAAAACTAAGTGAAATGAAGAAACTGACACATTCCTTGAGCTCTTTCATATGATTAGGAGAAAAATGAAATATACTATGAACATAAATTACTATTAAACAAATTTGTTCAGCGAACTCGAAGACACAGCTCCTGAAATGTTATAAAAAATCTAATGGTACAATCAAATTGATCTCGTCACTGAAGGCTCAACTTTGGATGGTTGGGAGGGCGATGTGACATTGCTTTTGTTAACCTTTGACCTTGCGAGGGATCAGAACAGGTTAGACCAACTATTCACATGAAGTGACGTAACACACATACATAACTACATTTTAGTTAAACTCTTATCCGACTTGCATAATATCTTAAATCACGGTCTGTCTGCCATAGTGTATTCTTTAATAGTATGGAACCATTAAATTGTATCGCTAAAACAGGCTATGCTTGGACATTTGTAATAAATTACCTCCATTAACAAAATAATTTATTGTTTGATAACCTCATCATGAGAAAGAGACATAACTAGGAAGCAGCTAGTGCCAAGGAACTCTCGATTAACAATAAATATATATTTTTCTAGTTTAGGAGATCTGCAGAATTACTCTTTCTCCACCTGTACAATATCCTTTACCCGACCAAAGAGGCAAAATTTTCAAGAATAATATTATGTTATAATATGATTTCAAACACGTGGAAAAAAAAGTGTGTGTGTGTGTGTGGGGGGGGGGGGGCGGGAAATAAACTAGAGCTTCACAACGCTCAACTCACTTGTTTTTGAAAGGAGAAAATGAGAAATCCGTTTCCCCCATCAGCATAACAGCAATAAGCGGGAGGAGTGTTAAATTGATGACATGATTTTATCCCGGAGAGAACAGCTGTGTCAAAGCGATGCCAACTCAATAAATCACTCATACAACATAAACGATTTATCACTTCCCACACGGCTATCTGACATTAGTTGCGACAACAGCAGTTTTAAATTGCCCAACACAAAAATAATTATTTCACAACAAGTCCACATAAAATAACAGTTACCCAAGGTATTGTAAAACGTCATTATGCTGTCATAGAGAATACAAAAAGCATGGGTTTAAAGTTTTATGCCACAGAATTACGACTGTTGAAACTAATTATTGAATTACGTACATTTTATTGTTTTGAGTGACACAGGACGAGCCTATACCATGAGACCAGTGCAGTATCAGCCCCTAGTGAGGGGAGGTCTGGATCACACTGAGCCTGGGGGCCTGGACCAAACCAGGCTGCCAGGCTCTACCAGGTAAGATAAACAGAACAAGAGGAGCCCGGCCTGTAGTGGTGTCAGCTCCCCGCGTCTTGCACGCTTCAATGCCACTCAGTGCTGACGGCGCCTGACAAGCAGCTCCAGGCGTCCTCTCTTAAGCCCCCCCAAAAAATCTTTTTTCTTAGGCAAGCAATAAAAATAAGTAAAGTCGGAGGAACACTGCAGATTTCCTCTATGAGGTCTCAACTAAATCTCGATATATATATATATATATATATGAGGCTTTCCTAGTGTTAGTAAGTCTGTATGTCACGTGACGGTCGTAGGGACCTTGCGTGATCTGTGGCAAGGAGGATTAACCAAGGTTGTTTAGAGAATTGCTTAACTGCGGCCTGTAAATATTGTCTCTGTTGTGTTTTACAACCCTTCCCTCTCCAAACACATCAGAACTAGGTGAGGAAACATGGGCCTAGTTATTTTATTTTATTTTTTTTTGTTTAATCTCCTGCTGAGCAACAAGCATGGACAATCAGGCTTACGATAAGTATAGGCAGCTAGTGGTCCGTCATGCCTAGTTTAGCTATGTTTATCACGGACCATCAACTTCTTCTGCGCACGACTAAGGATGGACAGAAACTGACCCTAGATGAGTGATAGAATGACTGTGGTCTCCAAACTTATCCAGAATCGTTTATAGCCATTCGTTAAACTTGACTAGTCTTGTTCCATCGCATAACGCTGTGCATTGTAAAGTCTCAAACCATGAGTTAAATAGACAGATAAAAAAGAGAAAGAGGGTGAGAGAGAGAAACAGGGAAATTGAGAGGGAGCATGCATGAAGTCTTTAGGAAAAATGGAAGAAAGTCAATCAAGCAAAAGAGAATATAATTATAGGCGGAACAGAGCACCAATAGAAGCGAAATCCAATTATTGTGAATAACCAGGAATGGTTGAGGCTGAGAAAACCACCTGATCCCTCAAACAGGAATATCATCAACAGAAACGATAGAATTGAAAAGTATAACTAAATGATACATACATAATGTATATGAAATCGTTAACAATTATCATAAAAAACTCTTAGCTATTTCATTAGAATTGCTATCCATGGTAGCCACACCAATTTATGAATGATCTTGAATCATCATTTGAACAAAATTAATTACGAACTAATTCCAAATCATAAGTAATGGGGAAGCGTCAATTTTATAGAGTTGGTAGGCCGTGGCTAGCTCTACATACGAGATAATGATCCGTTATGGGTAAAGAAACAGAAAATATTGATCACTTTCGTTGCACACACATTACTAGCTAATACGAACTTGATACCACATATATCATACTGTTAGCAAAAATATTAAAGCAACATTACTCCTTCTCTTTGCATAAAAATAAAAGACTTATTTTTCCATGTCTGTCGTGTCTAGAATAAAAAGCAGCCGAATATAATGAAGCAAGATCTCGCGCATAAAACTTGCACAGCGGAAATTTTTAATCACCACACAAAAACTGATATTCGCAATATATCTTGAAAGACCAGATCGTTTAACACAGATCACACGAAGCTTCCATCGGTTCAATCAGAGCAGAACATTTTCTTAGATATTTAAGAAGCATAGGCACTCCTTAGAGAAGGAAAATGTATGTTAGTTATGAAAATCTCAATCACGGTCTAGCAGGTAAACTCGCTGCACCAACACAATAGTTATGAAAGAAAAACACGCGCATATTTTTTTCCGCTGTTACAAAAGACGTTAGACGTTTTGTCGCACAGACTGACAGACTGGCGGTCATGCACACACATGCACGCGCGGGGTGAGTCAGCACTGGACAGCCGGCCGGCCACGCGCAGGAAACTCACGTCACACATCTGCCATCAGAGTGAGCTCTACACTTAGGGAGGAACTTATGTAACGTGAGATAAAGGGAAATAATAAAACTCAGAACCGGTTCTGGAGGAAGTTCTCCTCAGCCAAACGATTAATTTCTCGTGGCTGGCATCACTGGAGCCATGCCGGCTTCTGGTGGACCAGGGAGTACATGGCTGTATCCTGTCTGGTTAGACTGGTGGAGCTACCGGCGTCTGGGTACAGAAGCGCCCGTCTCGTATCGATCTCAAGCGGACGTGCACCCCTGCCAGACAGACACACACTCACGCCGGCATCCCTCTTCCCCCCTCTCCCCTAACCTCCCATACGTGTACACAAAGTGGTCTCTCCACTCCCCTCTCTCCCTCCTGGTGTAACACAACCACACACACCACACCCTCACTCAGATAACATGGTGAGTCATCGGGTGAGAAACCACTTGGCTGTGTGGTGTTTTAATCCCCTTGTCTTTTTTATGACAAAGACTAACAGAAGACACAAAGCGAAGACGCAGAAGGCACACAGATCTCGGTATGGCCCCGCTACTGATTGTGACAGATTAAGCCAATACCAATCACTACCGGGTACTTGAGGACGATAAGATTGTTGTTCATTGTACCCTATATGACGTCATTTGTCAAGGCTATAGAAGATTAAGGAGTGATTGCTGCTGCTGCTACTACTGTCTTCCTATTGGCGGAGTTGACCTAGTCTCTAAAAGTGCCACAGGAAGGAAGCATGAACAGAGTTATCTTTCACTGATAACAAAAAAAATGTTAGGTCTCCAAACTGAAACCAATTCGACGCCGACTGAGGCCAACGATAAAAATGATAATATAATTATGGCTTCCTCCTTCCAAGTGCAATACGGACATCTCACTGAAAAAGCAAATCTGGACGGTGGAAGTTCCGAATAGTGCGAGCTATCTCCTCTCAATCGGAAATGATGACGCCTCGAAAACTTGAGTTTTATCTCTAGACATTTATCAGGAAATTCCTTTCACCAGTTCAAGAGGTTTTGTGTTTCATAAAGAGATAAACGAAAGAGTAATATAAAAAAAAAAGTATGAAGCATCGATTTAAAGCATTATCTTTCTGGTTTTTTCCCCATGCTTTGTTTTATCCTCTGTACATTACACTGGGGCAAAACTCTTGTTTTGTAACTGAAGTGGTCGAAGCGAATCTCTAAAAATTGAATAGTCTGAGAGTTTTATCATATCTGCATCAGCATTATAACGGCATCTTTGGTGGGTAAAAGGAGAGAGAGAGAGAGAGAGAGAGAGAGAGAGAGAGAGAGAGAGAGAGAGAGAGAGAGAGAGAGACAGACAGACAGACAGACAGACAGACAGACAGACAGACAGACAGACAGACAGAGACAGAGACAGAGACAGAGACAGAGTAAAAGCATTACAAACCTGAGCAGAGACAACAACACCTCGCTAGGTATATATAGACTTATGTCTATAAACATATAACGAGGAATTAGTCTGGAAGTTAAAACATCGAAGTCTACTCTCAGTCAGTCAGAAAGTGAGCTGGAAGTCTTCTACAGAGACAAAGAGTCGAGCTTGTGACGAAATCGATCAGCACCAGCAGTAGCGAGGGAGGAGAACCTGGGAGGACTCCGCCTTACACAGAATTAGGTATACATTATATCAGAGAGCGTAGGGTAACCCTCTCTGGTTATATAAATAAGAGGAAAATGAGATTGTGTGTGATAAGAGGGAGAAAAAAAAAGGGATGGGGGGGTGTCTTGGCTCTCATGCCCAAATTATTGTACACACACAATTATAAACAAGAGAACGGTAGGGGTGTTAAGTCTAAATCATAAATCATAAATCATGGTGTATACACCTACACAAACATACCTCGTGAAGAAGGGAGAGGAGGGCGGGGGTATGGGGGGGGGGGGTGACTTACGGTCTTAGACATTATGGTGTATGAAAGAATACATAAATAGGGGAGGAAATCTGGAGTCTTTTACATACACATAATGGCGGACTCAATGATCAGGAGAATTTTGTGCATGTCTCCCGCGCACAAGTAAGATCCACGGTGTCGCAAGAGGAGAGGAGACTGGAGAATGGGCCTCAGAGGACCAGAGAGAGGAACAAAAAACAGCCTGGATCGAAGGAGAGGTACATAGAGGAGAAGCGATTAAAAGGGGGGGAGGAATGGATCCAAGGGAAAGTACTTGGGAAAGAGAAGGTTTATGAGTGAGAAAAAAAAGAGATGGAAAAAGAAAGAGGGGGGAGGAGGATAATACGAAAAGATGAAGACACCTTTATAGTTTTATCGAAACAAAAAGACGATTCTATGCTTGACGTAGATTATACTTTACAAATATTTATAAACATAGATAGGTAGATAGATAAGATAATTGGGTATCAAATAACACAATAAAAACAGTGCTCGACAAAAGGAGCATAGTATAGTTTAAAAAATTGTCCTACCTAGTCCCCGACTTCGAAGTTCCGAAAATGATAGATAGATAGATAGAAAAGATAGATAGATAGATAGATAGTTAGACAGACATATAGATAGATAGACGAAAAACATAAAAGAAAGCGGAGAGAGAGAGAGAGAGAGAGAGAGAGAGAGAGAGAGAGAGAGAGAGAGAGAGAGAGAGATACAGAAAGATATACACCGTACATCGTAATCTTATTAGATGGACAGATATATAATCTATCACTAGACAAACGAGAAGCCATTTACAGCTGTGCCAGTAATGAGATTTAAGAAACACACCCTCGGCCAGAGTTTCATCTATTGAGAAAAGACAGAATATTTCTTCAGTTGGGGAGAGGCAAACAATCAAACACAGCACACGCTGTTGAATAATGCACACACAAATTGCATTACGGGTGTGGCTAGGATGTATCGGGTTGTTATTCGACACGCATTTGTTACGTCATCACGAAGGTCGTGATAACTTGGGATTGATTGTTCCTTGTAAGTAGCCTGGTTAATGTTTCTATTTACAGCTTGACAATGCAACACTCGTGGACCCAGTGAAAAGGTCATCAACGTACATCAGACAGGTCTATCGACCTGCAGGTGAGACAGTCATTGGGGTGGTGTGTCGGCAGTGTTTCGAACCTAAACTAATAAGTTTGAGGTCACTGAGTGCTTCTTCGAAGACACACACCCATTCCTGTTGCCCAAAGCAGCAGATTATGAAACCAACTCTCCCATTAATATATCATGGTTGGTGTACTTGCATCGATTCACTTCCTATGTCTCCATAGAGATTTGACTTTAACGAAACTTAAGGGCTTTGGATAAACATCAGAACATTTTTCTATGTCTTGAATGTATAATGTTATTCTGACATTATTACAAATGATAACCTAATACTTTTATGATTGAACCCAGACTCGTCAACCGGTTCTCAAGGGAGGTAAGTATCAATATGGTCAAACAAATTCACGATGAAAAGACTTTTCCTTCCGCTATATTTCAGATAAAATAATTTTAAAAATATGACCTTAAAGGACAGTGGACTGATGCGGAACCAGACAAAACCTAATTCGCCATAAATTATAATCTAAGGGCCTGAACTAGATAGACTAAAGACAATATTCGGCATATACATCCTCCAGCCCTCTAAACATCACATACACAAACCTTTTTTCTGTTCTGCCTCCTTCACAACCAATTTTATACAAATCAGACCTAAGACCTCTGCCCCTCTGACGTAATGTTGTCAGACGGAAAAAAATAAAATTCATCTGGTTGAAAAAATTTTGATCAAAAGATCAAGAGACTGCAAGTTCTGACCAATACTGAAGCTAGATCTAGTTACGATCTGAGTAAAGAAGAATGTCGAGATAGACTGATCCGGATTAGCTGTTACCTGGCCTGAGAAATACTACCGGTAAGATAAAAATTATATCGTTTGAAACACGGCTTCATTCTCAACCATCTCACGCACTACAGGTTCTCTCAGAGCCTTATACGGTACGGTACTACAAGAAGCAGATAGTCACCACCAAAGCTCATCCACGCAACAGGATATTTTGGTCAAACTAACTGAGAAAGATGATCAAACAAACTTACAATCGTGATTGGTGAGAAATCTATGATGGATCAAGAAAGTCTGAAAGTCAAAGCTCTACATGACACGCTAGGCTTTGCATTGTTAACAACAGAGGATCCAGGAAGAGGCAAAGCAGAAGGAGGTGAAGAGACAAAAGTAGTGTGATGGACTCAGCTCTTTCTTTCTCTATCTAGTAGCCAAAAAAAAAAAATCAAGTTCCAATCGTAGACGTAAAGCACTGCTTTTTGAATCAGTTCCAATTAATATTTATGTATTCTTACTAGCACACGATATTCTACTTTTTTTTCTGAGCTGGTAAGAACATCCTGGGATCAGTGTGCTGCAGATGACACAAGGACACATCCATTGAAAATATAAAAATTTTTTAAAAAGTTCGGCGCACTACAAGTAAAATCAATTTAAGCACTTTAGAATCCCACCATGTAACACAGCATCGAGGAGTTAACTACTCCTCAACATCGAATCGATTTACAAAAGAAATGTGGTGAATCGTTTTCTTTTAAACATCGTATCGATTTACAAAAGAAATCTGGTGAATCGTTTTCTCCTAAACATCGAATCGATTTACAAAAGAAATCTGGTGAACCGTTTTCTTCTAAACATCGTATCGATTTACAAAAGAAATCTGGTGAACCGTTTTCTTCTGAACATCGTATCGATTTACAAAAGAAATCTGGTGAACCGTTTTCTTCTAAACATCGTATCGATTTACAAAAGAAATCTGGTGAATCATTTTCTTCTAAACATCGAATCGATTTACAAAAGAAATCTGGCGAATCGTTTTCTTTTAAACATCGTATCGATTTACAAAAGAAATCTGGTGAATCATTTTCTTCTAAATATGGAATCGATTTACAAAAGAAATCTGGTGAACTGTTTTCTTCTCTACATCGAATGGATTCAATAGAAAAATCTGAGACCATGTTAAAAATCTGTCCTCACTGCCCTCTTCCAAGCAACGACAAGACTGACCTGATGTCTAAAGATGCTAGATCTATTTCGGGCCATTCTAATCTATGTTATACATGTTATCAATACAATATGAAGATTGGCTAGGGAAGCTATAAGGTAACCCCCTAAAGTTTATCACAATACAAACCTCGACCTAGACCTAGCTTCTAGATAAACTCAGTATTATCTCGATTGATCTTAATCTCAGTAGGGTTCCCGGTATGTCCCATCACATGCTCATTTATTGCTGACTTGCACAGTTGTGTGACTCTTCGTCCACAAACTTTACCCCATCAAGATAAGCTTGATACTGACAGCATCTGAAATGTGGAAGTACTCGTTTCTCTTGTCTGTTTTTATCTAGATTCTAGTGAGCACAATCTTCAGAATACTCTCAGATTATACAAAACTTCAAGCACTGCTGGGTTTCAAGGCGGAGCTACATCTAGGCCTACCTTTTTTTTTTTTAATAATAGGGAGATGTCATGTAGTAATCGAATTTAAGTGGGTCGCATAATATTCACTTTTAGTGAGATGCACTTCATTCTTTTGATAACCGCAGTGAGCCGATACAGCTATAGGTATGAAGTCACCTGGTCCAGATCATAAAAGATTGAAATTGTTCAAGACAGTTTTGCTTCACCTGTGGGATTGTAACAGGCACTCCAGTGCATTGTTGCAGTGCCGGCGTAACTGGACGTATGCCCTGACAAAGACACCTATAAGGACATTGTGGGACCGAGTGTCACAGGCAAAGATAACCTTTAAAGTTAGTGCGAGATAAGATGTGCCTTTTGACCTGGTTCACCGCTGTCTCCCTTCCCCCCTCCTTCCCCCGTGAAAAAATCACTCTT
>JAWDGP010004442.1:512500-515000 GCA_033675545.1 Elysia crispata
ACTTGGACATTGGGACCCGCACAAAGCGTACCGCCAAAGGATTGTTGTGGAAAGTTGGCAACTTGACTGAGGTCAGGGCTCATCAAGTCGTTATTGCCATTTGTAGATGGATGAGGAACAAAATTAGTATGGAATAAGAGATATATAGGTGCACAGTGAAGAATAATGGGCTGAGAGAGAGAGAGAGAGAGAGAGAGAGAGAGAGAGAGAGAGAGAGAGAGAGAGAGAGAGAGAGAGAGAAAGAGATTAACATAGGTTAATTACAGGAAAAAAGCTCTAAAAAGAGGTATAGTCAAAGGGAGGGCAGTTTTCATTCTTAATTTCTTACCTTCTTCCGGCGGATGTGACGCCATGTTGAGCGACGACTTGCGCAGTGCACTCTTGTCTTTGCGCACTTTTTTCTTACGCACCTTGGCGCCGGAAGTAGCTTCGTTTCCGGTTGAAGATTGGGTCAAAAGATCAGAAGCGCTAGATCCAAAAGCTGAGAAGTTAGGGAGCACATCGTTATCTCCACAGTGTTTAGTTTGAATCCCACTGTGGTTCAGGTTAGAGCCAGGCTGCTCATCTAGCGCCTGGCTGTGGTTGTCGAGGCCAGATCGTCCAGTCGCTAATATATCACCTATTCTTTCTGCTTCATTGGTTTCAACAACTGGTACCTGACGTAATGAGAGTGAGAGAAACAGGAGGTGAAAAAATACAGGTGTGACAAACATACCTCATTCCCTCTATTTCTCTTCTCACGCTCATCCTTTTATTATGACCCCTGACCTTTTATTTGAATAAATATTTCCTCTGCGCGGGTAATGTATTGTATACATTATCATACGGAAAAAATCTTACTCACAGTTCAGATCATTCTATAGTCGATGGGTGAGATTGGGGCCTAACCCATGTCAGTCATTTGATGAATATGGAATCAGTTAAACCCTGTAGTAAAGGGCGAGCTATATCAAACAACCAAAGCAAGAAATCTTTCCATATGCACAGGACCTGTAATTTTCAAACTTTCACCCTATCAGGTATACAAAATGAATAAAATGGAATTTACAGAAAAAATATTTTGTAATTTATTTTAATTCTAAGCGATAGTTTACTGTTTCTACTAAGAATTAGATACAATTTTTATCTGAAAGGTTTATGGAAGCGGTGAACACTTATAGTTATCTTTGAAAGAATTAATTTGTAAAATAACGTTTTTCTCTTAGTATACTTTGTGTGTTTTACAGTCATTAACGAAATAAAAGGATCAACTTATATACTATGCATATCGTGTAAATAATGAAAATGAAAAAAAATAACATACCTCCTGACTTTGTCCATGTGCATCAACCAAACCTGGATCAGTTTGAGCTGATATCTGTGTGACTTGATCTATATTGGAATTTCCCTCCCTATAGACATTATTGTTACCCTCTGATTGACCACTTGTCGGAGCCAGGGAATATATATCACCACAAGATGAGCTTGTGCTAAGGGTTGTTCCATTCTGGGTGTTGTGATTGTTGTTGTTGTTGATAATGTTATTGTTATTGCTGGTGTGGTTCACTTGATTGTTATCAAGGAGTCTGTTGATGACTCCCTCTATTGTAAGTGGCCACGGCTCCAGTACTGTCCCCTGCGGAGCGTCTTCACTGAAAGTTCGGGAATCCTTGGATGTCCATTGTCCGGAGCTTGACCATTCCTCACATGACCTAAAGCTTCCATTACTCTCGGAGGACGGGAAGTTGTAGTCTGGGTCTCCCCAGCGCATGGCGTTCCTGCTCCGCCTTCCCTTAGTGTCCTCAACGCCCTCTCTGGCGCCTCCTGTGTTGGAGTCCTCACTCTGTTTGCGCCTCAACTTTCGACGCCTCCTCAAACTCCTGATTTCCTCGGACTCTCCGTCGTCCTCCTCGTCTCCCTCCGCGGGATCGTTGCTGTCCATGGACATCGCGCTGTCGCGGCTTCTCTGGCAAGGGTCACGCCGCACTGACGGTGTGGATGTTGTCGCAAAGGAAGTTCTGCTCGCGCTGGTTTCATCGCGGGCTCCAGTGAAAGAGCGACTTTTCCGCCGCAATACTTCAAACTCGCCTTCCTTGACTTGGTATCCATTCTCGTGGCTTCCTACTTCAGATCTTTCTGTTCCTCCCTGACTTTGTCTTCTGTGGTTCCTGTGTACCCTGGGGCTGTCGAAAGAGCTGTCTAGAGAGGAACTGTCTCCAGCTTCTTCCAAACGTTGTGCTCGTCGCTTTGCCAAACGTTCGGAGAGCTGGTCGCTGCAGTTTGAATCATCCGACAGCCGCCTGGAGGATCTCCTTCTGAGCAAGTCACCAGACGCCGCCTCATCGCTCTCCCTGGACTCTGTGAACCCAATGGTATCCTGGGCGTTGTTCAGATCACACGAGTCTCTGGAGGACCGTCGGGAGGAGTCCTTAGATCTGCGTCTCGGCCCACCCACCTCGATGTCCGGGCGAGAAGCGACCTCATCGTTGTAGACCTTTGACCTCCAGCTTGTTGTGGCGTT